>JBBPDC010018634.1:0-12962 GCA_037974485.1 Hemigrammopetersius urotaenia | reverse complement strand
AGAGACTGCCCCCTGTAGGTAGAGAATGGAAGTCGCTTTGGATAAAAGCGTCTGATAAATGCCGTAAATGTAAATGTTGTAACATATGTCACCAGTTTATTATCTACCTCATCCACAGTAACTTTTTCAAGTGAACCCCTCACAATCTGCGATATAATGTATTTCTTATATTTACATTACTGTGCAAACGTCTTGAGCCACACTTCATTTCGTTATATTTTGCTTCGATTCGCCTTGTTGCAAAAGATCTATTCAAGCTTTCGTATATTGAATAGATTAAATCAAAGAAATGGAAACAAATGTAAAGTGCATAAAGATACAAAGAGCAACCACTCAGCATTCAGCACCACCAGTATACTGATCACCGCCTGATCGTCTGCAATTAACTGAAAGAATGAAAGTCTGGTTCTTTGGAAGCAAAATATGAAGGAATGAGAGGTGGCTGATGCACAGTACTGCATATCTCCAAAATTTAAACAGATGATCTAACATAAAAAAAATGTTTAGCATTAAATGCTAGTAGGTGGAGTTATGCTAAGACTAGCATAAATTAAACTAGCAAAACTACTTTCTTTCTTTCTTCATTGAAAATTTAAAAAAGTTTAAAAATTTTAAACTTTTTTTGGCCTTTCCTAGTTAGGCCACTACCATTCTGGTCTTTCCTCCATCTCATCAGTTCCTTGGCGGCCAACAAAACCTAAAGGGCTCCAAATCAACTTTAAAACAGAGCTGCTTTTTGAAAAGTCCAGGATTGTAACGAAAGGATTCTTCAGTAAAAACTCTTGGTCTATATAAAACTGTGAACATTCAAAGAACCATCTGAACGATTCTTCGCCCGGTTCAATAGTTCTTGAAGGAAAATCTGTTGCAAATGTTTAACTATAGCAGGAGTCAAAGAACCTTTCAATGGTTTCCTGCAGAGCGTTTTGTGTTAAAAGTGTTTATTTAATGAGATGTTTCCTGTGTTTCTCCCTCAACAGTGAGTGATTCCTTCTCAGTTTGAAGAAAATCTTCACATGCCGGTGCATTCAGTGGCTCCCTCGCAGGTGTGAAGTGTTCTGAGAGTGTGTGTAGTCCACACTTCGCTCGCCTGTGTGGTTCTGATCACAGTGGTCTAGAGAACATGTGAGGTCAGCAGCAGGAGATGCTTAGTTTAATATAAGAGCTGTGAAAAGGTCTATGTGTGTGTGTGTGTGTGTGTGTGTGTGTTTGTGTGTGTGTGTGTGTGTGTGTGGTGCGAACCTTTTCATTGTGCTTCTGAAAAATGAAGCAGCTCCAGAGAGCGAGAAAAAGAGAGAGACAGAGAGAGAGAAAACGAGGTGTATATTAGATATGTTTCTATGTGTAAGTGTATATGAGAAGCCGCAGGATTTTGTGTGTGTGTGTGTGTGTGTGTGTGTGTGTGTGTGTGTGTGAGAGAGCATGTGCCGCAGTGGACCCATCTCACAGTGTGTGTTTCTGACAGGGTGGTTCAGGATCAGCTCAGTTACACTCATTCCCCCTGCCCTGCTCTTCCGCTCGCTACAGCTCCATAACTCACAAGCACACACACACACACACACATACACACACACACACACCCCCACACACACACACACACACACAAACACACACATATACCAAGGGATGGGCTGTAAGTTCAGCCTTTGGTTTGCCATCTTAGCACACAAATAAACACAAACACACACCACACACCCACACCACACACACACACACACACACACACACACTTAAACACATTACACACTGAGAAATGAGCTAACAAATAAACTATCAATTAATACATTAATTAATTTCATGTAATTACTGCATTAGAAATCCATGTTGAACATTCTGGACCAATTTACAAACCTATGAAACACACATACTCACAGACACACACACGCACAAACGCGGGCGCACACACACACAGTTCTCCTATCCATGCAGGGAGGTCTAGGAGAAGGTGTGGTCAGAGTGTAGTGATGACCGGCGCAGGAATCTTCATGGCTCTGACGGCTGGCCCAGAAACTGCAGCCTCAAAATATCATTGTTCTGACAACTAGCCCAGGAAGCCTTGTGGTTGCAATGTACTGGTGCCCAAGCTGCCTCCTACATAGTGGAGTATCCCCAATGACAGGGTGAATGCTTTAGGCACTTTTTCATAGGCCTACAGGAGCTGTACCGGAACTGCACTGCAGTGGCACAGATGTTTGATTTTCCGCTGTATCTGACCTGCTGACAGCACAATTCTCTCCACACAGTTTGTGGCCAATTATGGTCTCAAAACCACATCCATGGAGCTGAACCAGCGGAAAGTTTTTCTGTCAGAGCTGCTGCTGTTGAGTTTTTACATTTTTTTATCAACATTATTTAGCCCAAATCTAACCAATGACCTTCATGTTTCTCACAGTGTTTGAAAACTCTCATTGAAATGTGTCTGCAAAAATAAGTAGTGATGCCGTCAGCTCAGCTGCAGCTTATTTTAGGTCATGCCATCAAGCAGAGCTGTGGCAGGTTGGGTCTGTGACGTTTTACATGTAATGGAAAAACATTTGTTTGCGGTATGGCGGTTTGCAGATTTGATTACAATCAATTCAACTGTATTGTCAAGTACAAAAGCAACGAAGTGCAGAGTAATAGTATTATTTTAAAAAATACTGATATAAGAACAAAAGTCATTTATATATGTAAAAGAAATGTCCATGTAAATAAAAATATGGCAATACAGTAATACCCCGCTGTTCCCAAGGCTTACATTCCAAGAGCACCCGCATATAGTGAAAAAAAAATAGTGTAAACCCTAAATATGCCCCCAAATATGCTCCCAGAACACTTTAATTTCATTTTAAACTCAGTTTAATGCATTACCCTTAAAGAAAATATAAAGGTAAATAAATAATCAAAAACAGACAAATGTATTACTTAAAAACATTAGCATTAGCGGTTAGCATTAGCAGCCTGTGGCGAGCAGAAACAAAGACTCGTACACAAAGGAAATGTTGAAATAACTCTCTCTACCCACATGTTTAAACAGGGTACAGCTTACTAATACTAAATAAACTGAGATAATGTGAGAATTGGGGGTGATATAAAACACTAAAATATGAGGACAAGACACGGAGCAGTCATGCTACATGCTGCAGCAGCATCTCCTTCTTTTTTCTATGGCGGTTGACAATTTTCCGCTGGACTGGAGGCGCTAATACAGTTCGGTTCTCAGAAAAAATCCGCATAAAACTGATGGGATACTGTATACACAGTGATGCAGACGGGATGTTGCATGATAATTTATACACCAATTATTTTACTGAATATCATCTCAATTTCTAAAAATATAAATGAATCGTTATAGTTGTGCTTTAAAGTGCAATATCACATTTTGGGAAACCTTAAGGCTCTATGAGTATTGCCTCCACCTGTTCAAAGAAACAACACGACACTGTCTGCTTCCCTGATCTACACCAGAGACTGCATTAAAGTGCGGGGATCCATTATACCCCACTCTGCTCTTCAGTGAAATCCAATAACTGACATTCAGACAGACAGGAGAGGGCAGGACAAATAAAGACACTTCAAGAAACAAAGCTTAAAACAAAAATGACAGACTTGCCACTCAGATTTCATGCAATTCTTCTTTAACTGGAGCATTTAGGAGTCAAGCGTGCACCTGAATGGCAGTTTCTATTTCAGTGCTAGCAAAGAAAATGTCATAGAAATAAATGGGGCTGACTGTCATTCTCAGCATTTACAATAATATAAAGTCATTTTTATGTGTTACAGTGCTGTAAAAGGCATTTTAGGTTTAGGGAGATGAACAGAGGTGGAGGAGATTTTAAAATGTTAAGAGTTTTTGGCTGTTCGTTTCAAACAAATTGCCAGTTTATCTCCTTTTTTAAAAATCTCAGAATATTCTTAGTCTAGAGTGAATGTGGGCTGAAGCTTCAAGAATGTGTAAGGCAGCTCCATCTATGGATTAAGAAATATTAATTGGAAATATTTTATGATATATTCTTTTATATGAATTATTTTTTATGTTTTTAAATTAAGACTAGCCTTGACATAGTGAACTTCAGAAATTAAAACATACACCAGCTATAACATGACAGATAGAGTGAACAGCCTTGATCATCTCATTAGAGTGGCACCTGTCAAGGGGTGGGAGCTATTAGCCAATAAGTGAATGTCAGTTCTTGAAGGCAAATGTAAGGATTTGAGTGACTTTGATTTGGACCAAACTGTGAAGTCTAGACGGCTGAATCAGAGCATCTATAAAACAGCAGGTCTTATATGGGGTTTCTGGTGTACAGTATACCAAAAATGGCCCAAAGAAGGACAACCAGTGACCGAGACTTGGGTGCTCAAATGCAAGTGGGGAGCAAAGGCTATGTCATCCGATCTGATCTCATACAAGAGCTATTGTGGCACAAACTGCTGAAAACGTGGCTATGATAGAAAGACACAGTGCAGCACAGCTCGCTATGTATGAGGCTGCGTAGCTGCAGACCAGTTCGAGTACCCATGTTGACCCATGTCCACGAGTGAAATCCACTTAAAAGGATATATAAGGATCAGTACTGGACCATGAAGCAATGGAAGAAGGTCTGGTCTGGTGGGTTTTGTTTACCATTTACCTGGGAAAGAGATGGGACCAGGATGGGAAGAAGGCAAGGTGGCAGAGACAGTGTGAAACACAGTGTCTCTGCATTTAACACGGAGGGCTGCCACCAATGAGGGGCGCCTGGGTAGCAGTGTGTGGGGAACCTCAGTGATGACACTAGCAGTTGGGTTTCGAACCCAGAGCCATCTGATTGTAGGGACTGCGTCCACACCACTAGGCCACCAGCTGCCCCTAATGGATCTTGCATTTATATTGTGTAGCGAAGGCAGAAATTCAGCTCCAAATAAGTATCGATGCAGGGACCATTGAAGCACAATGGGATATAAATTCACGAGCATACTTGTGAATATTCATCCAAAGTATAATTACACCGCATTTCATCACTTTAAAGAACACAGCATGTGTTCTGGGGTGTTTCCTTATCACACTAAATGAAGGTGCGCGTGTTAAGAGTAGGTTAAGAGTAGATTTCAAATTGAGGTCCTTCATCTGTAGCATAGCATATTGATTAGCCCTCACTTTTAGCCATGTCTGCTAGACTGCACGGAGAAGCTCCGTCATCTGAAATGTCGTGTTTTGTATGATCAAAGAGCAAAGAGTGAAAAAGAGAGAGCTGGAAAAGTCAAGATCAATCTGCCCCCACCCCCCACCCCCCACACTCTCTCTCTCTCTCTCTCTCTCTCTTCCTCGCTTCTATCCTTCATTGGCTTCATCTCCGTCCATCTGGCTGTAGTTGTGTGTGTCGTTTCTTCAGTCTTGGGCAAGAGCACGGCAGTGGCTGTGGGCATAAAACTGTGGCCCAGAGATAAAGAGAGAGAGAGAGAGAGAGAGAGAGAGAGAGAGAGAGAGAGAGAGAGAGAGATAGAGAGAGAGAGAGAGAGAGCTAAATGATTTTCTCTCCACTTTATTGCTGAGGCAGACTTGATGGCCGCTCAGTGTTCAGAGAACGAATGTCCCTCAAAAGCCTCTTTACATGAGAGGGGGTGGAGGGGTTGAGAAAGAGAGTGATGGAGAGAGAGAAGGAGAGATAGAAAGAGGGAACCCGGAGAAACAGGGAGTGGAAAGAAAACAGAGAGACAGAGAAAAGAAAAACAAAGAGAAATTGATTGATGCCTATGAAGAGACAGACAGAGAGAGAAGAAAGAAAGAAAGAAAAAAAGAGAAGAAAAAGAAAGTGAGAGCGAGAGAGAGAGAAGAAATAAGTTAAGAGAATAAGAGAAAAAGAGAAGAAAAAGAAAGTGAGAGAGAGAGAGAGAGAGAAGAAATAAGTTAAGAGAATAAGAGAAAAAGAGAGAAAAAGAGAGGGAGGGAGAGATAGAGGAAAGGCATAGGGAGAAGGATAGAGATAGAGAGAAGAAAGAAAGCAAGAGAGGGGAAGAGAGAGACAGAATGTTCAAACTTCTTGAGCTCACACACAAAGAGGCCCTTGAGCGCTGGTGGAAACACCAGTAAATCCGCCCGTAGGCTCTGCCACTCTGATTTTCCTGTAATAAATCTGCTCTTCAGTCACTGGAACGCATCTCCATTTGTCCAGCACTCTTCCAGCACTTTCACACACACTCAGCAGCGAGCCACAATATTTCTGTTTATTTTAGCCGAAAACATCTCTGTGAGACCAAAGCCTCGTTCTTTACAAGATTTAACAGCTGTGTCTTTTAATCACACTGTTAAATTAGGTTATATCTTTAAAACATACACCTTTTGCAATATTAACTGATGCTTCATTATAAATTAACATTTAAAAAAATGCGTAATCATTATTGTCAAGAAATGCTTAATGTATTAGCAATGATACAATAAAAAGCCCAGGGCAACATTTAATAGCTCAGATGTTTTTTGATGTCTCAGAGAACTTCATTCTTCTTTTTCATACTCTTAGATTTATTTAAAGATTCCATTCACAGAAAAACATAAGCATCAAAATCTTGAAAAAATATTTGACTTTATTGAGATCCGAAGGTGAGGCATTCTTCTGGGAGACAAATATTGTCTAATTATATATGATACACGTGTCTTCATTATTAATAAACTGAGAATGCACAGCATTTATCTAGTATTGGCCCCAAATAAAAGTTCAAAAACTGAAGGATAATTAAAGAAGATACAAAATTCGAGATATAGGATATTCCAAACTTTGGTGAAGGAGTTAATGCAGGCTCCCTGGGTTTTAGGAGGGTGGGTGGAGAGCAGGGTCTGGCTGTGTGGGAATGATCCAGGAGCTGGTCCTCTATTAGCCTTGTGCTGTAATGGGTTCAGCCTCAGTGGATTCAATCATATCCTGCTGATCCTCTCTGAGGAACATGCAAATTGTCAATCTGTCTGAATTGTCAATCTTTCTCCTTCTCTCTTCATTTACCTCCCTACTTTCTTTATCCAGTCAGCTATGAACGACCACCCCACCATCCCAACCCAGAGTCACGTTCAGGCCATGCTAACAGCTATGATGTCACACACTTTCCCAAGAAGGCCTTTCACTTTTTAACATGGCATCATGTCTCGTGGTTGACAGCATAGAGGCGTCTGTGAAAGAGATAAATAAATGAATGAATTAACATTTTCAGTGAAGCTTTCATTCAGTGAACCCAGGGCATCATAAATATGCTAATAACACCAAAAGTAATCAAGATTTATCCTGTTTTCACACCTAGTTTGTTTGCTCAAGGTTACAGTGACATTGTAACTTTCCTACTTGGTGGGTGTGGGTATTTAAATGGGCAGGGATTCATTAAAGACCTGTGTTACTTTCAAGTTTGCCTGAAAACTGCCTGTCATTTTATAAATGCCAGATCTCCCATACATTCATGTTAGAGATGTAATAGCTTGCACATTCCGGTGTACTGAAATTCAATAAGAAATGCTTAACGCCTACATTACAGTCAGTGCAAGAGATTGATCTTTGCTTCTTTAGGTTCACTTTGTGTAATTACCTGCCAGTTGGTCTCCACAGTGGTGTAATGGTCTAAGCACTGGCCCTTTCAGTTCAATTCCATAATAGAATTAGGGGTTAGCATCCTCCTCCAAGCATGTTGAGCTGTTCAGTGGTGTTTTGTTAGTTCCAGTGTTTGAAGGCACTTCATATGATTCAATCCATCGGTCGTCTGAGACTTTGAGTGTGGAGATGGATGTAATCTCCAACAGGACTCTATGAACAAAAGAACAAGAACCTGGAGACTAAATGGCAAACCAATTAACGCTGAACTAACACGGGGACTAACAAAATGAAACAAAAATAAAGCACAGGTAGAGCAAATACACAGACCAAAAAATACAGAGCTAAACGCAGAGCAAAAATAATCTGAGCAGGAACACCAATCCAAAATCACAACGCAAAGATACCAAAAGAACAAACAAAACTAGACGAAAGACAGGGGCTATTTATACTTACTAAACAAATGAGAAACACCTGGACAAGGGAGGCGACAGGAACAAGACACAAGTAAACAGGATAAATAGGGTGGCAGGGCTACAGGCGGGGCCAAGACTAAAACATACTCACATCGAATCAGACACTTATAGAAAGGCACATGGAGAACATAAACAACAACAGACAAGAAATCAGAGGGGAGATAGATTACAAAAGCCAAACAACTGAGAAAATACAGACAGAACATTACAGTCTCCTAGTAGTTGAGAGAGTCCAGGCTAGTAGGTTCAACTGAACTCAAAAAAGTTGGATAAAAATGGGAAAAAGTTTCAACAGAACCAATCATTATGCTGATTCATGTCCCAATGCTTCAAAAATGCAGAAAGAAAGAAAGAAGGGTTTTCGGAGGCCCTTGGTTTTTGGTGGTCAGTGGTCACCTAAGAACCAGTGGAGGGTTTACACTTGTCTAAACAAACTGACCTAAAGAAAAATGTGTCTCCAACAAAGGTAGCTCACAGTTACAAATCTAGTTACAAATTAGCTTACATGACTAGCATTAGTCATTCAATGAAGGATCCATTCCCTTCAAAACCACATCAGAACAGGGCTGATTTGTCAGAGGAGAATGAGGTGATAGTTCTGTTCAGCTTTACTGTTGACTGGGGAAGCTCTAGCAGAGCAGAAATGTGATGAGCTGATTTATTAGAAAGATAGCATCCTAAAACGGTGTGACTATCAGAAATGCATGCTGCTAAAAGGGAAAAATGGATGTCCACATACTTTTGGACACGTAATCCGTCATTTTATTCTAGTTAATCAAATAATTGTAGTGAGGTAATGAGGGATCATGTGATGTACTAGCAGCATTAAATTCCATTACAGAATTGTACTGAATTTAAGGAAAGCTTTGGTACCTCCAGACTAAATTTGAGTTATTTTTAAATTACATATTAATCCAATCTTAGCATAACAAGGTTTAATATCTTTATTATACTTTTTGAAGGCTTTAATATAGCAGATAAGATATTTCTGCCTCCGCCTCCCTGAATGCTGTTAAATGTGTAAACAGACGACTAAAGATGAAGATGAAAAGTTCAGCATTTGTAGCTGTTTTCATAAAAGTCAACACATTTTTTTGTATCATGCTGGCCTGTGTCTTTCCCACATGCCACTGATGGACTGTATTGGAAAACAATTTGAATCTATCTATCTATCTCTCTCTCTCTCTCTCTCTCTCTCTCTCTCTCTCTCTCTCTCTCTCTCTCTCTCTCTCTCTCTCTCTCTCTCTCTCCATCTAGCAGAACATAACAGTAAACAATAAAGTGAGAATTCAAAGTCTACAACTTTTTCTCTCCTCCCTTTATCTCCCTCCAGTCCCTTCTACTTCTTCCTCCTCCTCTGTCAGCTCTTGCATTCACAGCTCCACAGAAAACTCAGACAACAACCCGCCTACAGCATTTTCTTTGGCTACAAGTGGGGGAGGCTAGTGATTTCCATATCAACAATATCAGCCTGAAGTCATTATTCTTCATTTTTAAATACTAAGATAAGCACAAGCTTGTCTATTAAAGCTTTGGCAATCCTGGATCAGTATCTATTTATACTCTGTACCCGTGATCACGAGTCATAACGTGCTAGACTGGAGAGATATTACAGATGTAAATGATTCAAACATGCTCCAGCAGTGGGCTTGGTGTCAGAAAAAAAGCCAGAGTCAGTCTCAGGATTCATTTCAGTCAGATGCTGACAGCGCAGAATCCGCAGTCATTTTAAAGTAACTCGTGAATTTGGAGGATGGACGGCCTCACACAGAGTGCTGAAAACAGCTCAAATCAGTTCAACACAACCTTTCTGGCTATTCATTAAGAGGTTGCCAACTTTCATAAGTTTGTGACTTTTTCACACAAGGAATAACAGTTTTGCACGTTCCATTTGAAAATAAATTCCAAACAGGGCCTGGTTCAGCAATAAATAGGGGGGGGGGCACATTGGCACAGTATGGGCTATGCATACAGACAAAAAATGACATACAACATGTAGATTTTTTCATATTATTTTACATATTTAGACCAGATCTGATCAGTGTGGCTTGTTCTCACACAGTCCTGTCATCTAAGTGTTAAAGAAAATGTGAATTGTAAAATTAAAGAGGTTTTACAATCATTTGGCAGATACTTCTATCCACAGCTAAACTAGAATTTTTCATATTGCAGATGTAAGCGTAGTGTTAGGAGTCTTGCCCAAGGACTCTAATTGGTATAGTGTAGAGTAGGGATCAAAGTCCACTCCGGTCCAATTAATTTTCTATAGAACAGCATGTCACTACATTCACTTGTGCTGCCTATGCAAGGAACTGCGACTGATGCTAGTTATAAACATTCCCATTAACAATAGAAATTCTGAGGGTACAGAAATTCAAACAGAAGGTGAATTGCATGCCTTTGTATTCCAGTAGATCCAGGACTCATTCCCAAGTGAAACAAAAATATCTCCTGGTATGTACATAATCTGACTTGACCCCATCTGACCCTAGTCCGTGTCACTGCCGGACATTTCCCTGCAAATGTCTCCACAGTCTGGAAGGTGATACTGATATTTCCTATCCACCATTTTCCCTGACTGATCACCAATTCATCCCACTGACCTGAGCCCTGTAACAGTTATCAACAGAAACGGATTCCCAGTACCAGTCCACTGGGGTTTGTTTGGAGGGCAGCCATAGCATTTCTGTTTTAGTATCATGTGGCTGTGATCAATTATGTCGAGTATCTATGTGAGACCTAAGCAAAGGAATCATCTTAAAGGAGCTGGTGAAAATAAGTGATGCCTATCCATACAAATGAATGAGCCAATTCTGACAATGTGGGCAGAAAAGGGCATTAAATGTAACCAGGTTGGATGCAAATTAGGTACAAACAGTATAAAATCAACCCGAACCGGTATTAGTGTCCGCTGGGCTAAAACTGAAAGAATTGTGGGTTTGGAACAATAGCTGGAAAAAGCCACTACCCTCCGCTGGTACTGGTAAGCCACTGGTAAGAACCCTGGGGCCTGGTAAAGAGTTCCTAAGCACCAGTGTTGGTCTTGGAAAGTTTCCAGCACAGTTTGGTAGTTCCCCATCTCAAACATCCTCCTTAAACCCAGCAATTAATATGTGATTTGAACAAGGTGTGCTTGAACTTGGAAATCACCCAAATGTGCTGAACACCAGCCTCCCAGGACTGGAGTTGAGCACATCTGAATCAGAAGACTCTGTGGAGTAAAAAGGCAAAAATACATCTTTATGTATCCTTATGTAGAAAAGTTTCAGCCTAAGAACCAGCTGTAAAACATGGTGGTGGCAGTATCAAGGTTTGGAGCCATTGGACCAAGTCAGTCTACCAAAGAATGGCTTAAGTGAAACAGATATAGATGGCCAGTTCAATACAAGTGCAATGGCAGGAACTGCATGCTGTTCAAAAAAGAAGGCCAACAAACATCACAGAACTAAAGCAGTTCTGCACTGCAGACATTTATATTAGTTTGATTGTCATTCATTTTTCAAACAATGTAAAGAGCATTTATATATATATATATATATATATATATATATATAACCACGCCAACATAATTCACTAAACAAGTTTTGGTTGCTACATTTTAGATTAAAAGCATTCGATTTTCTAACATTTTTGCCAAACTATCACTTTTCAAAGTTAAAAGATTAGCTTTATTAATCCGTAAAGCAGACATGAACTAAACTGCTCTGAGCACCTTCTTGATAAATGTTGTGGTTTGAACACAAAGGAATCAGCAGGTCACAGGCAGCCCAGGGGGGAAGACGCATCTGGTCAGGCAGAGCCCTCTTTTTCCATGGTGTAAAATATTGAAGAAGGTGCTAGTGGAGCAGGGGCTGTCTGGTGTATGGCAATTAGGAATGATGAATAGGTAAGTCATCGAATGTATCCTGAATAATTGATTAAAAAAAAGAAACATCACATGTAGGAATCCAAAGCCCAGACCATCAATGTCAGTAGTGATGTATAGAAGGCAAGCTGGAAGTCCATTTCCTCACCAGTCCGCTGGGACACCAGCGGAACAACAAGCCATTGTGAATAAAACGAGAGTAGCAACTGAAAGGGCAAAGGAACAGGACTGCACTCATTCTCTCTCTCAGCATGATGTTTACATTCTCCGTGTGCCTTTGTTTATGTGTTCCATGTGCGAATGTTTTGGTCCTGACCCCACTTTTAGCACTTTTAGTTTTTTTTTTAAAGTACTGCTATATGAACAAAAGTGCAATAACATTTGGTTTGCAAACACTTTAAACAAACACGGTACTTTTTAACAGCAGTGTTCCCTTTAACACAGTTACAGTTTTTGATTTATTTCAATTTAAACATTAATGTAATCAAATGAAATATAAAACCAAAGCTATTTGCCACTGCCAAGGCATAGTGTTCAGTGTCCAGAGTCCAGAGTCCAGTGCATGGGAAGCAGAACCAGTTTAGCAGCTATATATAAGTCTATGCGTCTGAATGCTGTGTCATTAACGTCCCTGTTGGTGTAATGGTAAGACGCTCCATTACTCCATTACAAATCTGGGAAAAAATTTATCGCGATTAATCGCAATTCTATGTCGACCCAATATATAATATATAATGAACACAGTCTTCAATTTTACAAAGAAGGCTTTGTTTATTTGCTTTTTCCCAACTCTGTCACACTTTTAAAAGCGGTGAGATAAAAACAACTTACTTTTGAATAGAAAATGCGTAACATCTTCAAACCTAAAAGACTCTCTGTGTTAAGACAAAAACGTAGCTTTAAATAACTTGAATTAAAGAACAAAGCCTAACTAAAGTCCCGCCTCTCGCTCCAAAGTCCTGCGGTGCAAAAACGTGGCGTCGCTCGTCCTGATCCGTGCTCCGGCTCTGTTAGTGCTCACACTACATACGAATCGCGCCCGAGTCCAACTGAACCGTGCTCTGGCTCACCTCTTCCACCGGGCCAGGGACG
>JBBPDC010018606.1:0-12965 GCA_037974485.1 Hemigrammopetersius urotaenia | reverse complement strand
ATATATACACTATATGGAGTTTGTGTGTGTCACACAAGGCGAGTATGATGCATCAGTGTAAAAGTGCTTGTTAGTCCATGTTGCTTCTGCTCGCTACTTTCTGCTCTCAGTTACTGGTGTCGGCTGAATGCGTACTCGTCTTGCCGGTACACAGCCCCTATAACGTCAAGACTCCTGCAGCGCCTCTTCGTGGCCACACACGGTAACTTGGAACTTTATGGTCCCAGGCCAAATTACAGGAGATCTCGGAGCAGCACTGAGGGAGCACCCCTAACAGAAATAGTTCTCAGTGGTAGAGCAGGCGGAGGATGATGGTTTAATGCATCACAATGGCTGTGAAGGCAGGTGAAGGCTGCAGCAGAAATGGGTCCCCAGTTGTCTTCGACTCCATGCCACTGGATTCTGACCCAATTCTGCCAAGACCTGTGTGGTGGCTGTTCATGCACCAGCCTCCCTATACTAAACAGCGGCATGCACAGGCGACCTCCATAAGGGGAATCCTCTAACATGAAAGCCCTGTGGTGACCAGCAAGTTGTGACAGGGCCAGAACCGTGTAGTCTGGAGGCCCCTAGTCATGAGCTGTGGGTGTGTGCAATGGAATGAGGCAGGGAAAGCCCTTCAGTAGCTACACCCATGACTGAGCAGTCCTCTTTAGGATCCACTCTGCTCATCCCATGTGATAAATATAAAAGGTGCCCTCAACATAACCTGCCTCAACCATCCTGTCTGGATCACCACACTGCAGTCAGAAACAAAGAAACTTGTATTTTGGAGCCTGGAATGTGTGCACAACGATAGATCAGGGACAGACCAGAGAGGAGAACTGCATTCATTTCTAGAGAACTGACTGATATAGCTGCTCTCTCAGAAACCTGTCTGGCAAGCTAAGTTATAAGTGCACATAAGGTTATATTATCCAGTTTCTTCTTGTACATATAACCTTACGCGCACTTATACCTTTATCCTGTAATTGCTGCTTATTGCACTTCTGGTTAGACCTCAACTGCATTTCGTTGCCTTGTATTTGTACATGTGTAATGACAATAAAGTTGAATCTAATCTATCTAATCTAATCTAAACGGTGGCTACACCTTCTTTTAGAAACGAAAGTGAAGTGTGCTGATGAGCCCAGGATCCATTGGGTTGGGTTTGCTATGAAGTACCAACTTCAGCTACCTCTGTGAACGTCCTTTAGGGATCAACAAGCATCTCATAACCACCGGTCTTGATTGTCATGATTCATAATTCAATCATGATTGTCTATGCCCCTACATTAGACTCGGAGGTGGAAGTAAAAGAGACCTTTTACACAAAGGATGGGCAGAGGGCTGCTAAAGGACAATGAATCCATAAACACCCGGTGGAAAGAGCACTTCCAAGAACTTCTCAACCGTAACAGTAAAACTGAACCAAATATTACTAACCGCATCCCTCAGAGCCACATCAGAGAGTGGGGGTACCTCCCACCATAACAAAAGGTTCTGCACAATATTGGGGCCTAAAGAACAACAAAGGTCACTGGCCCAGATCGGATCCCAGCTGTGATCCTAAACATAGGCAGACTAGAGCTACTGCTCCAGATCCATGCCTCCTCAAAGTCTGGGAAAAAGAAGAACTTCCACCAAAGCTCAGGGATGCTCTGATAGTGACCATTTTCAAGAAGGGAGACAAAGCAGAAGGAGGAAAGGCCCTGTCTATTCCAGCATAACTGTGTCCCAGAGCACAAAACAAGGGCCATAAATATGTGGTTGGATGAGTTTAGTATGGAAGAACATGACTGGCCGCACAGAATGCTGACCTCAGCCCCATCCAGCACCTTTGGGATGAATTGGAACGGAGATTGTGATCCAGACCCTCTTGTCCAACATCAGTGTCTGATCTCATAAATGCTCTACAGAATTAATGGACACAAATTCCCACAGAATCTCCAAAATCTTGTGGAAAGCCTTTCCAGAAGAGTGTAATGGTCAGGCGTCTAAATACTTTTGTCCATATTGTGTATCTGAGAAACACAGACATTGAAGAGCCATGAACTGCTGCTCTGGCGCCCTCTGCTGGAGCCAAGCATTCAGGACCCGTTACCCCTGACGACGAACATCAAACAGCAAACAGTGACGGGAAAGAAACTTCGGCAGCTCTGAGATATTTGAATAGGATAATTTGCTGGAATCTGAATATTTTGCTATTAGAAATGTGCACGACTACGGCAGCGAGATAAAATGTTTTGTAAATATGGAAAATGAATAAATGAAGATGAGTTCAGCTCTGGCCACCCTGAAGAAAACCAGGCGAGCACCTCTCACAGCTGCAGCCCAGAGGTATGACTTTACACACCTCAAACAGACCTGTCAGAACAATTAATCACAACACTTGCTGGGAAATACATCCTCTTTCTCCCTCTCTGTGACAGTGAAAGGGAGATCCACGTAGGCCCCACTTACCCAGGTAGGCTCTGAGTTGCTTACAGGGAAAATCCATTACTTTTTCAAAAATTCTACCACATTTGTAAAGTTACTGGGTTCATTCCCAAGAAACCTAAGATTTCTTTACAGCGGTGGTCAATGGAACCAGATGTCTCCAAAGTAAACATAGCTGTTTTATTCACTTTCAAACCCCAGTGGAGTGTTTTTTACGGATCCTGATGATGGTAAAATTGTAAATCACATTTTACAATTGGGGGAATTTTGGAAACTCTGTTTCCATATTAATAGATACATTCATTTCTATGAAATAAAGATATAAAGGCGGGGGGTGGGGGGGGGCTGTAACTTAAGTGTGAAAACAGAGCAAAAATATCAACTACAGGTTTCTAATTTCTAATTCTGTCTCTTAGATGAAGCTGTGCTGCTTAGGGATTTGTTCCCGCTGGATCAGTCGAGGTCACAGGTTACAGACGGCCTTGTGTCCCTGAGGTCAAAGGTGATGCAAAATAAGCCTCCGAAAGAAGGTGACCTGAAACGTCATTTCTTTAAAACACCTAAATGCTAAACTGTAAATCTTATTGACATCACTGTTTTCCAACCTCTCTCCCTCCGTTGCAGTTAAACAAGCTATTTTTGTTTTGTGCTGTTAAATTTGATTTACAACGCTGTGCGAAAGTCTCAACCCCACCTCATTTCTTTATATTGTTGTTTGAATCACCCTATTGGTGCAAAAACACAATTTTCTGTCTGTCCATCTGTCTTATCTTTGGCATATTTAGACGAATGAATGAAAGAAACAGGAACAAATGTTTTACTGACAGGCTGCAAAGTGTCTTAAGATACATGGAGCCTAGATAAAGGAGCTCCGCCCACTCAGCATTCAGCACCACCAGTATACTGATCACCGCCTGATCATTTGGAATCATCTGCTCCTGGTTCTTCACTGGTTCAGGACTTCAGTTAGAGGCTCTTTGTTCTGCTTGAATGATTCATACGTGTGTCTTAACCAACAGAAACATTCCTCTGAAACTGGTCAGACCCACTTAAAACGAAAGCCTTTGAAAATTAAAAGCAAGGCTAAAGAACAGCAAGTGGGTGGAGCTAAAGCTCTACAGGCTGAAGGGCAGTTTGTGTTTTTGTGACATTACAAAAGCAGATATTTCAAAACTTTGTTATTGCAGATCTGAATGGAATATTTGGAAGCAGGAACAAAGTTTATTCTCATTTTAAAATTGTGAGAAAATGTAAACATGCCATGATATGGGTCCTATAAAGAGAAATTCAGAAATGTTCACAGTGGAGGAGAATAGAACCAGACAACTCCCTAACAGAAAGTCATTCCATGAAATGGTTAAACACTCAGAGACACATGGAGCTTCACTGGGGGTTCATAGTGAATAACAGTATTTGTGTCAAAGATGTCAAATCAGATTCTCTACAATGAAACATTTCACACCAAACACTCTCTGGCTGAGTCTGGTATGCAGAAATTCTGCCGTAAATATTGGGAGTGGGCAGGATTCATGATCTGTCTGTATTTTGTAGGCATGATTTTCAATTTAGAGCAGTTTGTTATCGATGGAGCCGGTTTCTCATGTTGCACAGCATTTCTCTTCCGACACTGAATTTGAAAATCAGAAGGAAAAAAAATGCAGAAAGACCGGACTGGGTATTCATTAAGAATCTATTTCTCCACCCAGACCTCACAGACTGAGCTAAAAATAGAAGAACGAGCGTCAACAGAAGTAAAAAAAAAAACAAAGAAAGAAAGAAAGAAAGAAATCTTAATAATAAATGTGGGAAGGACGTTTTTTTTATAGAGATTTACAACCATCTGGGTAATGAGTAACTGGGTAGGGGAAATGTGGTTAGAAAAAAATCACTTTAAGCTAAATATACAGTTCAAAAATCTTCATCCCTGCCTTTTTTCTTCATATTTTGCTTCAAATCACCTTGTTGGTGGTAGAATACTATCTTCTGCCTGTCAAACCTTCTGATTGAGTAGATCAAATGAAAGAAATGTGAACAAATGTTTTACTGACAGGCTCCAAAGTGTCTAAAGATACAAGGAGCCTAGATAAAGGAGCTCCGCCCACTCAGCATTCAGCACCACTAGTATACTGATCACCTCCTGATCATCTGGAATCATCTGCTCCTGGTTCTTCACTGGTTCAGGACTTCAGTTAGAGGCTCTTTGTTCTGCTTGAATGATTCATACGTAGGTCACTGTGTGTCTTAACCAACAGAAACTGGTCAGGTTCAGGGACTGGACTGGAAATGAGAGCCTTTAAAAGTCCTTCAGGAAGCTTGGAAAACTGTTCCTCAATACGACATTAAAATACAAGAAAGTCTGGATCTTTGGAGGCAAATATGAAGAAATGAGGGGAGAAAGGGGGGATCAAGACTTTTGCAAAGTACTGTATTTTACTAGCTTTAAAAGCTTCAATTCTGTGCTTAACACACAGATCAGCATTAACATCCATTAATGTTTGTAATAGTGTAAATCAATATTGGAAATTGTGTCAGGCCGTCCACCCACTGACTCTGAGCTGGTGTCCAGTATGGTGAAGAGACTGGGACAACTGGAGAGGAATGTCAAAGCTCAGGCATTGGATATAAACAGCAAGGTGAAAATAATCCTCATCTCACACACACACTCCACTCTCACACACCTTTATGAGATGTTTCCCACTGAGTTTAACCTTTATTTACACTTTTTTTTTTCTCAAGGCGAGAAGAATTGTGGTTCTCGAAGAGAAACTTAAGCTCCTGCAAGGTAACGAGTGCATTTCCTGGACTGATAACTTCAGTGCATATAAGGACACGTATAAATCTGTAGTTACTTAGTAGTCAGTACTTACACGCAGCAGCAGATCTGAGTGTGTGAAGGTGTGTCTCATGGCTGATCAGTTCGCAGGTAAAGGTGGACAAACTGGAAACTCAGTAGAACAGAGCCAAACTGCCTTAACAAGAACATAAACAGAACAGGGGATGAAGAGGAGGGGAGGAGTTAGAGCAGAAGTGTACCAATCAGGAGCAGAGAGCGACATTAAACATTGTACAGGCTTTTGATGATCAGACTGATGACTTCACAATTTACATCACACGTATGCTCCCTAGTGTTCAGTGTTCAGACTAACTACAACACACAATGCCAGCTAATGCCATCTACTTAATGCTGGATTTGTTAGAAAGTCTTTCAGATCTAACCAAAGTCATTTTCCTTGCATGTCCCTAGAGAAAACCCAAGGTGGGAAGCAGGAGGAAGATGCGCTATCTGAAAAGTGCAGCAGACTGCAGAACCAGGTTCGGGAAATGGAGGTGAGGATAAAGCCGGTCCAGCCAACATGTCCGGTTTTGATTAGGGGGAATGATATGAAGTCTGCCTTAATTTACTTAATTTTTTTTTACACTGTCATCAGAGTCTATAACTCCTTCCCCTCACCTATCAGCCTCTATACTTCCTTCCCCACTGTCATCAGACTCTATAACTCCTCCCCACTCACCCTTCAGAGTTTATAACTCCTCCCCACTCACCCTTCAGACTCTGTAACTCCTCCCCACTCACCCTTCAGACTCTGTAACACCTCCCCCTCACCCATCAGACTCTATAACTCCTCCCCCATCACATACCCACTCATCAGACTCTATTACTCCTCCCCACTCATCCTTCAGACTCTATAACTCCTCCCCACTCACCGTTCAGACTCTATACCTCCTTCCCACTCACCCTTCAGACTCTATACCTCCTCCCGATCACATACACACCCAACAGAGTCTATAACTCCTCCCCCTCACCTATCAGACTCTATAACTCCTTCCCCTGTCACATAACCATCAGTCTTTATAACTCCTCCCCCACTGCCATCGGATTGTAACCTCTCCCCCTCTCCCCCTCTCTTAAACTCCTCCCCCATCTCACGCTGTTTAATAACCTGCAGATACCTAGACTTATATCACTATTATATGTCATAAGAGACTCTGTATAAAGAACTCCAACCCACTGTTCGTGTTTATTATTAAATGATTTCAATGCATAAGCATTTTTTCCTGGATGAATAAAGTCTTCTGAGTCGGTTTTGTTTTCAGAGGTTTCTGAATGACTATGGGATGATCTGGGTTGGAGACTGTGAGGATCACGACGCTGTGAAGAAAGACTCACCGTGGCGACCAGGTATCAGAGGAGCACTAAAGCCGGGTTTCTCAACCACTGGGCCACGGACCACTGATGGGCCGCAAAGGCGAATCTGAAATCGAGACGGGCCATTGGTCCGCAAATGGTTATTTAATATCATCTTGGTAACATGCTGTGAAAGATTGTTGGGCCTTAATGTTGAAATGGTTGAGAATCATTGCACTACAGAACTCTTAATGCACTTTTCCACAGGTCTACAAGAACCAGGCAGTACATACATTTTACTGCAATGACAGTGAGGTTGTATCAGCTGTTGACTTTCCAGTGTACAGTTTTGTGCAAAAGTTTGGACACCCCTCGATAAATAACATATTTTGGTAAACACAGTCTCTCTAGGAAATGGAAAAAATGTTCAATATTTTCAGCAAACATCGATCCACACTTTTTATGTCATAAACTGAACAAAGACGGAAAAAAAAAAAAAAAAACATTATTGTGGCACTGTGCAAAAGTTTGGGCACCCTCCATAATCAGTGCTTGGTAACACCTCCTCTGGCAGATATCACAGCCTGCAAACACTTTTTATAGCTAAAAGTCTTTCAGTTCTTGTACTTGGGATTTTCTCCCATTGTTCCTTGCAAAAGGTTTCTAGTTCTGTGATATTCTTTTGTCGTCTTGCATGCACAGCTCTTTTAAGATCTACCCACACATTTTTAATGTTTAAATCAGGGGACTGTGATGGCCATTCCAAAACCATCAGCTTGTGTCTCTTGGTAGTCCATGGTGGATTTTGAGGTATGTTTAGGATCATTGTCCTGTTGTAGAAGCCATCCTCTTTTCAGCTTCAGCTTTTTTACAGATTCCAGAATTTGCTGGTATTTAGTGGACTCTGTTTCCTGTGCCACTGGCTGCAACACAACCCCAAAGCATGATAGATCCACTCCCATGCTTAATTGTTGGCAAGGTGTTCTTTTCATGAAATGCTGCTCCTTTTTTTCTCCAAACGTGTCTTTGCTGATTGTGGCCAAAGGGTTTTGATTTGTCTTTCTGACCAGCATACGAGCAGTATGAGTATTTGCAAGGTATGATTGACATCTAATCTGTTTTCAGGATCTTCTCTGGGGAGCAGTCCGATCATCTTGAACTTTGACCTGATTCTTCAGAACATTAAGGACCTGAACATCCTGGCCGGTGAGGGCGAGTCCTGTGTGACTTCGGTTCCTGGAGGAGCCAGACTGACCAAGCAGGACCCGGTTCCTCTGTGGCTCTACAGAAATGGCATTGTGATGTTCAGTGGGCCCTTCCGCTCCTATCAAGACCCCTGCACTCAGGTGGAGAAACCGCTGCCTGTTGACCTACAGTGCTGTGGAAAAGTCTTAGCACCTGCAAAAATAATATTAATAAGTGTTTAGCAGTGAGTGTTTTTTTGCACATGAATATTACTAATATACTAAATAAAACAAAAAAAATGCAAATAATATTATACAGTGATTTTATGTACAGGATAGCAATGTGTTACTTGTCGAAGCCCAGTGATTCTTGTAGTTTCCATCAGAAACCTTGTTTGAACAACAAAACAAATCTTGATTAATTCACTGCCTTCTTGTTTGCCGGCATTTATTTTAATGTAAACTTTTCTGTCAGAAAGACACATCAATTATGAGGCGCTGAGACACTGAAATGGCTTTATAGTTAAAAAATTTCCATAGGTGACTTTTGCAGTCATGTACAGGCAGAACCTGTGTGAAAAGGACTTAGTTTTACAGTATTGATCATTCAAAGCCGTGCTGATTATTTCTCATCTCCTCTTCTCCAGCGATGCATGCAGGACCTGATGGACGGATATTTCCCCTCGGAGCTGCAGGAGAGGTTTCCCAACGGCGTCATCTTTAAGGTGCATCACCATGACAACTGTGAAAAACGATCATGGCCCAGTTTCATTTTTTCTCCCTCTCCTTTATTCATTATCACTGTCCTCTCTGGGGTTGTCCTCCCTCTCCCCATCACTCAGTATAACTGTCCTCTCTCTCTCTGGGTGGGTAGGGTGGTCCTCCCTCTCCTCATCACTCAGTATAACTGTCCTCTCTCTCTCTCTCTGGGGTGTAGGGTGGTCCTCCCTCTCCCCCATCTCTCAGTATAACTGCCCTCTCTCTCTCTGGGTGGGCAGGTTTATGACAGGCGGGAGGAGGAGTTCAGGGTGAGACGGGCGGCTGGGTTTCCAGGAAGGGGTCACACAGTCAGGGGGACAGAGGAAAAACCACTGGACCACAGAGAGGAGGATGGACTCTCACTGCTGAGCAAGAGCCAGAGCCAGTTAACAGGTCAGCACCTGGTCACTGTAACAGAGCTGTTCTAGGGTGCCCTGGTGTCGTTTAGTTGGGCCAGTCTCCTGGTGTGTGATTGATGGTGTTTATGACCTGAAGGCCAGAAGTTGCCCATGGAGCAGTTCCTGAAGGCGCTTCCGGAGAACGTGGTGAGACAGGGCAAAGTGATCAACGTTCGCTCCTCACTCAGAGCCCACCTGCAAGTAAGACCCCTGCACACACCACTAAAACAGCACATTCGGATTCACTGAACCACACATATTAACATCTAATCACTTTTTCAGCCCACAGCTGTTCAATGTTCTTCAGTCTCCAAGGTTCATAATGCGGAGTGTGTGGTGTGTTCACTGTTACTTTCTTCTTGTTTCGTCTGCAGGGTTGTACAGACCGAGCTGACGGTTCTTCAGTGAGTGTCATAGAGACTCCAGTTCTACAGGCTCCAAGAGAGAGGTACCCCTCCACCACACACACACTACTGATGAACTACAATACGAAGAAGCTGACAAAGGCAGTTTAGCAGTTAATATTCCATGTATTTTAACATTAACATTTCTTTTGACTATTTTATATTTACTGATACAATATTGACATCGATTCTTCTTTGTTTATTGACGCTATTAGACAATGTAGTCATTCAGTGAAGAGATGTTTGCTTTAGTCTGTCGCCCAAGCTCAACGACAGGTCTTCTAATATCATTCTAGCTCCAGTGAAAACAAAGATCTCAAACTGGTCTTGGTTGTTTCACTGCATTACGGGTTAAAGCACAAAGGGACTATAAATAGAGCTATATTGAGGGATTATGTGCTGAAACACTTACCAAGGTTTTGTCCACTTTAAGGCTAGAGTCCAGAAAGGCCGAGGTCACAACGCTTCGAGTGAAGTCTGAGGATGGGGAGCAAACCTTCATCCTGAAAATGCTCTTGTCTGACACCATCGCTCACCTGCGCCATCACCTGGACACTCACAGGTGCAGGATTTTTTTCTTCTTCCATTTTGCAGAACAGCTGAACTGTGAAAAACCTTTAAAGCTCATTACCTTACCATCTGCTATTTTATTGCATTAACATTAAAGCCACTTTCAGAAGTCATTTTGCATTAGTGATCTGCTGGTAAAGCACATTTGTTACACTAATGTTCCTGCCATTGTGCTGCATTATTGTTTGTCTTTATATTTTTTCCTATCGTCTTATTTTCTCTTGTTGCACTGAACATGTTAACGTCACAAGAATTTCCCACAATATGAATAATTGTTTTATTTTTTATGGCCTCTGCTGTAACCTCTCCTCACAGAGGGTCATCCAGTCCTCCCTATGAGATCATCAGTGCCTTTCCCCAGCGCTGTTATAGCGATGACACCCAGACGCTCCTGGCCTGCGGTTTGATCCCAAATGCTGCCCTGCTGCTCAGGCCCCGCCCACAAGACGCAGACGCATCACCAAAGACGAGTCCGATCTGATGCACACATTAGTCCAGATGTATACACATGAATGCAGATTATACATTAAAATGTACTTTTATTTGTACCTTCTGGTCTACGCTGATTTGTTTTTAAAAATGTTATTGTTTAAAGGTAAATTTCCTCATGATTACCGGTAAGTGTTAAGGTGTAAACAGAGGGGGGTTCAGAGTGGGTTTGTTGGTTCTGGAGTCAGACCTGTTCACAGTGGAGGTGAATGGAACTCTGCCTCTAAAAGCTCCCTCTGTGTTATTCCAAAGGATTTTGGTTTTGAGAAGCCTTTGATCCGAAAACTAAACCTATTATTGGTGGAGGGATACATGCAGGGTTTTGTGAGGCTAAATAGTCCCCAAAGAAATCGTTTGTTTTTGTCAGATTTACTTGTATCCCCCATCAACATCCATTTAAAACACAGAGACACTTGGAGCTTCACTGGCGGTTGATCGTGAATGAATAGGATGTTTTTCATATTATAAGCCTGAGAAACGTCCTGCAAGTCTTCACAACAAAAAATCCTTTATTTATAAGAGGCATGAATACAACCACACACATACAAATATAAACACTGTTACAACGAGACTTTCTGAGCTGGTTCTAACAAAACTGTACAACATTAACATTTCATTATTTAAATCAACCTCATTTTTAGTCATTAAAAATAAATGACCAATGTAAAACTATTGGACATGATAGTGTTGCTGTTGAAACATCCAGCTATTAAAGGACCCATACCCTCTATTTTTTAATAGTGTTATTTTTTCTTCTGAGGCCCTCTAGTGGTAGTTTGTGCAGTGTTATACCAAAGAGAGTCTACCTATAGATTATATCCTCTCTTTATTGCTTACAATTAAAAAGGCTGTTTCTGTTACTAATGTACATTAATGAACTCTGTTCTGATTGGCTGTCCAGTATTATGCCTCATTCGTGCCCCAAGGTGCGAGCGGAACTAACCAGCTGTCGGCAGGATAGGTGGTTGGATTTTAATATGTTGGTTTTTGTGACATCATAAAAACAGTGAATGCAAGATCATACACACACACACACACACACACACACACACATATATATATATACACATGTATTTATGTATGTATGCATATGGAAACAAGTTGCTTTTGTCACAAACACCATGAATTCCAACACAACTTTCAAGGTGATACGGGCCCTTTAAAAAGCTTGAGTAGAAAGATTGACTACAAAACCAGGTCATTCGCTGTAGAAAAAGGCACAAGCTGCAGTCAGATATAAAAGAGGAAGACTTCACTTTATAGACGCTGCAGTCAAAGCTAAGCCAGTCCCGAGGTCACCAAAAGTGAACCAAAACCAACACCTGACTTTCTTTATTCATTCACAAAACCAGGATTTTATTATAAACAGAAAACATCAGTCATTAGATACTGACTTTAAACACTTTACAAACAGTAAACCGGTCTGTGTGCCAACATGAAATGTAACATGACCACATCTTCGTGCAAAATCTAAAGATTTTTTTCAAAATCGGACCGTTAACGGACATCTGTTCCCTTTTAAAAACAGCTCTGTTCCAGTCAAGCCCCCCCCCCCAAAGGAGTGCTACCAGGCAAATGGAGCCAACAAGTAGCTTCTTTTTTTTCGCTTTACTGTAGTTAGTTTAGCTTAATTATATAATCCCTCAAACAAAGTTCATGAGATTTATGATGAGGATTAAAAAGCAAGACAAACTTTTAGATCTGTTAAATATGACGGAATGTTTTTTGACAAAAAAATAAGCAAAAAACTAAAACAAAATAACCTGCAGATGCTAATAAACCCACTTTAATGTTTGATAAACTCTGATAAAGGGTTTATTGATCCCGGCTAGTGAGATAAAGACAGGTAGTGTTTGCCCTCACGCTCATGTTAATCTGAGACGAGGGGATTTATATTGTTGTTACAGCTGTTTCATTAAAAAATGTTTTAGATATTTTCAGTTGATTGTCAACTACATCACATCCGTTCCCACAGCAATGGGAACGCTATCATTAAACAGCAACACTGTTTCCACTGTCGCTTGGCGGGACAATTTGGGAAATTACATGCTTTATATCAAAATAAGCCACTGCGTTGTCATTATTTTGAGCCCTTTATAAGAAATAAGTGGGACTTGAACCTGCTGCGTGTTATGAATGAAGGCACAAAGCGGAGGAACCTAAAGGTCTGGACACGCTCTGCTGGTTCCTCTGGTGGAAGTTTACTGGGTGGTGCAGTTCTCACCCATGTCCTGGGCATAGCGGTCAGACACCGTGTTCCTCAGGGCCTCTACATCTCGGCGCAGCTGCAGTGCCTCCTGCAGTTTCCTCTGCAGAACCACAGGGCTGAGCCAGTCCTCATTCTGATCTGGTACTGCGGGAGCTGCTGAGTGGATAAACAGACACAGACACACTCTTAGCATTAGATGTGGTTTGATGAATGGACTCCCACTTTAAATAAAAAACTGTGTTTGAACTGCTCCTGTGGTTCTTCTGTGTGTCAGCAAGTGTATGCTAGAGCAGTGGTCCCCAACCTTTATTTCGTCACGGACCGGTTTTCTATATTTACATTTATGGCATTTATCAGACGCTTTTATCCAAAGCGACTTCCATTCCCTAACTACAGGGGACAGTCTCC
>JBBPDC010018574.1:0-12967 GCA_037974485.1 Hemigrammopetersius urotaenia | reverse complement strand
TGTGTGTGTGTGTGTGTGTGTGTGTGTGTGTGTGTGTGTGTGTGTGTGTGTGTGTGTGTGTGTGTGTGAAACACTTGAGAGACATGGCTGAGGGCAGAAACTGGGAGGTCTTCCTCTTTTTGACTGTGCCCCTCTTCAAAAATGAGTTAATACCTCTCCAAACAACCCTAAAGCCCACCCTGCCATGGACCCTAGTTATTTACTGACCTCCTTAAAAGCACTCATGATTACTCTACTCAAAAACAGCTTCAAAACATCAAAACATGAAGGCACACATAATAGAGCTGATGGCATTTTAATATTATATTGTCTTTATTTATTTATTTGTAAAGCAGAAATGCCAAAGAAAAAAAAATACAGCAGTCAAATCAGCCTAAGGGGAACCCAAAATAGTTCTATGTATTTCCATATATTGCTTTATTACATGATATTACAATATGATATAATGTATTATTGTACAAGATACAACAATATATTGGAGTTACAAGAGATACGCATCTAGAGAGCTGCAAATCTTATTTCGTTGCTCTGTACATTCCTGTGTATTGCATTGACAATTAACATATTCTATTCGATTCTGTGTGTATTTCTATTGGGACCGTGCTGCTTGCCATACCTCTGTCCTGCCAGGGGGGTCGCGCTTGCTCAAAAATGGATCTTAATATAATTGTACGGAGCGTTATATTATAATCAAACAACAGAAAAACGGAAAAGAAAAAGTGTAAAATAATCTTCAATCAGTCGATAAAAATGTCGCGTCCTTTTTTTCCGCCACTTATCTTCGCAAACAAATACATCTCTCTGCACGCCTCGCCCTCGTATGTAAACAGTAGCCTTAGCATTAGCATTAACGTTGGAATGGGAATTAGGATAAAGCGCCCCATTAAGAGTGAAGACTTGGGACAGATTAAGGTTCTGTCTAAACTCGTAGGACATTAACCGGTTGGGTCGCTAAGCCTAATATCAAATAAATGGTCTTTAAACAGAAAAAACAGATGCTGGTAGTGGAGCAACAGGTTCCCAGCTGTGTGGGGGCTCATGAATGTGTAATGAGATGCTAATGAGCCGGCCCTTAAAAGGCAGGAGGCAGCGAGTGCAGCGGTAGTTGGTGGCGGGGCTCTGGGGCTCTATAATAAGGATTCTGTTAGTCGTATTTTTATATTATATATATTTTTTAACGTGGACCCCGTGATATTTAAGTGTAAAAAAGCAAGGAAAGATGTCGCCATCGGTGTCCCCTCGCTTCTTCTCGGAGAAAGAGGTGTCAAGGCACCGCAGTAAGGAGTCGTGCTGGGTGCTGAAGGGGAGCCGGGTGTATGATGTGACCGGGTTTCTCCGCATGCACCCCGGTGGGGAGGCGCTGCTGCTCGGCCGCGGCGGGAGCGACATCAGCCGGGAGCTTGAGGGACCCCCGCACCGCCACTCCCAGAACGCTCGGCGCTGGATGGAGCAGTACTACATCGGGGAGTTGGACAGAGACTGCACGGAGTACTACACAGAGGTACCTGCTCTCACTTATTCAACATCGGGTTTACCTTTTCTTTCTTTCTTTTCTTACTTTAAGGTGTTGCTTTATAAAAGCGAGCTGAGGCTTTCTTTTTCTTAACTTTAAATTATTGTTTCATATAAAACAACCCAAACTGAGTGACTGAGCTCCTCCTGCCCCCACACAAGGAAGTTTCTGCAAAATATGAACTCTGTTTATCTCACCAGGGCTCAGACATTAATATAAAACAGGATTATTAAGGTGCTTGTGGACATCTCACCAAAAACCTGCTTAATGCTCAAACATTTCTGTGGTTTGGTGTTTAAAGCAGTTCTGTGCGGTAGCAGCAGGTGGAAAGTGGGTGGGGCTGAAGGAACTCACCTTGGAAACAGGTGGCGGGAGGCAGAGGGAGGGGGGGCTCAGGTGGGTCTGCAAGAGTTAGAATCCCCATTAAGGTGCTCATATTTACACCTTCACATCACCTAGATATTTAACTTTAGGTAGAAAGGGGGGTGGAGCAGAAGGAGCTCACCCGAGGAACAGGTGAGGGGTGGCTCAGGTGCTTATTATTATACCAAAAACCTACCTAAGGTTCAAGCATGAATATAAAATGATTATATCTGTGCTTTGGTGTTTACTGCAGTACCTCTGTCATATTAGGGCAGCCTGACTTCACCTGGGGAACAGGTGTGTGTGTGTGTGGTGGGGGGGGGGTCAGGTTGGTTTGCTAGATCAGTAATCCCTATTAAGGTGCTCATATTTATATTTCTACACCATAAAGAGGTGTTTTGTCCCGAGACGTGACCCCCAGCGCGTGCTCCCAAACAGGAGGGAAGGTGCTAATTACTTACTTAGTGATCTTCTATGTGTGGGAGCGGGAGGCAGCGTGTCAGACCGGTCTGACTTGTCTGTCCCCGTAGAAACGTTTGGGCAAATCCCAACTAACATTGTCTTTTTAAAAGCCGTCCCTGCTGCTCTGCTGGCTTTTCTCTTCAGTACATGAGTCTGTCTCTCGATTGTTCTACATGGGATCATCACTGGCACATTGTTGACGTACTTTTTAAACTTCTCTCTGGGGCACAAACCACAGACCATCATTTCTCAAGGAAGAGCGCCCTGGTTTCTATTATAGGCAAAATTGCTGGCAGTTCCTGGGGCAGCCTGTTAAACTTGGCATTCTCTGTTCGGACCCCTTTAAATGGCACCCGGATGAGACTCTGCAGTGCGTTTTGTAGTCCGTGTGTAGGTGTGTGATGTAAATAAGTGCACCCTGTATGAAAATCAGGCCCGAATTTGCTGCATTCTTTGTCGGTCTGAGTTTGTTCATTGTTTGCCCTGAAGAAGCGCCGCCCTTGTTTTAGCACAATATGCTTTTGTGGACCCCATAACCCTCAGTGCCACGAGGTCTAATGCTGCCCATCCTCAATTAAAGGGCCCACTTCCAACATCCCATTACACTGTTTAGTGTTTTTCTTTTCCTCAGAGCTCCTGTATATGTGGGTTTATATATCATAAAGTATCACAGTTTATTTCTTTACGGCCACTCTCCTCATTTCCTATAATAAAGAAGGTTGTTTTTGTTACCCAGTGTTTAAGACTGATGTACAGTCATATCAGCAAAAGCCCCCCAGTCGCTCCCGGTACACATTTCTACAGGGAATACTGGGATTTTTAATAAGCATATTGGGATTTCAGCTAGATGTATTGGGAAAAAAATTAAACATAAACCATGCCATATCTAAATACACTACATTAGTATATTTAATTATTCAAATAAACACCAATTATTCATTAAAATACACAAGAGTGGGTTCTCCAAACAGAACAGAAATCAACAGAACGCATAATTCGTCCAAGGGGTGCCAAAACTTTTGCACACGAAAGCATATTTATGATGTGACATCATAAAAGTGCTGGACTCAACACAGACAGGTTTATTTTACATATCTTCAGATACCAAAATCAGAACTTTTTTTCAATTAGATGGTCCCTTTACAGTGATAGTTTGGTGAAAAGTTCAATTTAACATCCCAAAGTGTGACTGATCATGTGCTGTTACAGATGCTGGGAATGGTGTAAAAGTGATTTTCTGCTGAACTGTTGCTTTAAAACTCGGATTCTCGGCCTGTTTATCTCTCTTTATTAGCACTATAAAGCTTATGTGTGTGGCGATAAATTTCCTGGCCTTGACTCCATGGCCGGCGTTCCTCTGCGTGGTTATGATTAACTCACACCTCACAAAGCGTCCGCTCAGAGTTATTAGAATGCGGCCCGAGTGGTTGCACAAGTTCTGCACGTCTGGTCCCGTGTTACGACCGGTTTTAGGGTCATTTAGTGTTGCCAAAATCCACCCAGGTTAGAGTGCAGGGCTGCAGCCGTCTTGGTTTTATTGTGGTGATGATGGTGCTGATTGGTGGGTTTGTTTGTAATGAACCAGATCAGATTTGCTGTACTGTTTAGATAAATATTATTTTATTAATATAAATTTTTTTTTTCATTTTTCCACCCTTAAATGGTCATCAGTAGTTAAGATACAGCCATAATGCAGAAAGGTCACTTTCAGCAAAATAAGCTTTGTGTTTTAGTGCTTGTGGATGTTGGTTCATGTTAAAGGCCCCCTGTAACTGGCAGTAATTGCTCTGCTTTCAGACTAATGGAATTGTAGCATCTAGTAATGTCTGGGACTCTTTGGTGTAGAGGTACCCTGTTCATACCTGGTATTAACATCCATCTCCTGAGATCTGATCACAGAAATTCATCATTTATAAGTGTGTGCTCTGACAATCACTGGTCCTGATTTGTACCCCCAGCAGGTACAAATAATATAAATGTATAAAATGATCCAGAAGGCAAAACCAAACAATTCATGTTTTCACGGCGGATTCAACCGACCCCACCAGACCCCACCCCCATAGACAAACTGACACCACAGCCCCCAATGTACTGTGCAAAAGTATTAGGCCCCTTTGCAAGTCATTTCTATCAGCAGTGACTAATTTAATCTACTGCAGTAAAAAGAGCCAAACCAGGGATTTGATGGAGCTGCAGGTAAAACTGGGCTTCCATGAGGAAAGAGGTCTGGAAATGCTTCAGCGAACACTTTGCTGAACATAAAACCACCATTTACTGTATTAATGTTGTTTGTATTTGTTGTAATGTAAGTGTCTTAACACAAACTTAACACCACTGCCCATCAGTAAACAGCTTTTAAACAGCATTTCCTCAGGGGCCTAAGACTTTTGCACAGTACTGTATCAGGCCCTTATTGAGGCCTCTGGTATTTGATTGATTGATTGATTGATTGATTCTCTGATGTGTAAGGGTTATAATACTCAGTGCCTTTTCACAGTACATGATTATGTATTTAGTTTTTTGGAGCTTTGTGTAACACATCGACTTCATTTTAAAAACTTCATAAGAGTAATTTTATGTTACGTGTCCACAAATTTCAATTCTTGGACTAAACAAATAACAAATACTGGGATGAATAAACATACTTGGTAGTTAAGTATAACACTGTACAGTACAGCGTATTTACAGTGTACAAAAAACTCACCGGCAAAACAGGTCTGTGCAGCTGCTCTACACTGGTGGTGGTGGTGGTTGTTGTTGTTGTTGTTGTTGTTGTTGTTGTTGTTGTTTACGCACTCTGTAATTCTTCTAAATCTGATAAAGCTTCGCTACAGGTTCCTCCTCGCCTGACTGAGCTGCATCATGCTTGTTTGTGCACCACAGTCATGTGGAAGTGTGAAAAAATGTGGAAATATAACGCCTGATCGCTTTCAGTTTCTTGCTCCCGTGTGTTCGCGCGCACTATATACGACAGCTGGAGTTTCTGATGGTGTGAAGAGGCCTAGAAGTGATGTGAGGTTTGGCTGTGATGACAGGATGAAGAGCATCACCTCAACCGAACAGAAACCAAAGTATTTTTGCGAAATGTTGGATCAAATTATTGGATAAATTCTTACAAAATATAAATTAGGCCTATATAATTTATCTAATACATATACATGGATTTCTTTTGTGTTATAAATGTAGCAGAATGAATACATTGTAGAATGTGTAGCACAGCATTAACAAAACCAGTGGTTCTCAAACTGAGAGCCACAGAAAAAAATGGTTAGTAACTCAGCAATTGTTATTAATTTCTTAATTTAATTTGATCTGCTTTGGCCCTATCTGGCAAAATGGTACATGTAAAAAAATGGCGGGCAAGGTTTAATTTAATCGAATGAATTAATGAAATGAGACTAATTACGATTAAATTAATAAAATATTAATTAAACAGGTTAGATTTTATTGATCTGTGAATATAAATTCTCTTCTGTCAACAAACACATCTTCAAATATCTGGTTAAAATATCAGTCTAATCTGATCTATCTGATGCTGGTTTTGATTCTGAGCATTTTTCATCTTCACAGAAACTACATTCAGTCATCAAAACTATGGCGTTTATGATATACACACAAACACACACTGATGACTGAGCTATTATGTTCTAACATAATAATTGTATATGTATAACTGTTATTGTAAGAAGGCTGGGTGGTATTAAACTGGGAAATATATTTATCTGACATCAGCCTGTGGAGGATTTAACTTGACCAATGGCATTTTTAACCTGTAAAAAATGAATCAAACCTCAACCTCAGAAGTGGTGCTTCTGAGAACATGTGCATAGTGGCTCCAAAAATGACCTCACATGTGTTATTATATTCTTAAGCATTCAGAATGGGTGGTGGTGGCCTAGTTTGTAGGATACTTGCCTCTGGACCAAGAGGTCATTGGTTCGAATCCCACCTTCAGCACCACCACTGGGTTTCTGAGTAACCACCATAACGGCTTTTACTGTTCAGTTTACACGGTGAGTCGACCTCGCCGAGCTACTCTGTAACTGTATCCACCTCACTGACGTTAGTGTAGCCTAGCGTCTCTGATGGTGTGGGTAGGTCAAAGGTCAAACTCTTGCATCACATGTAGCATGTTCTCAGTTACACCTTTGTTTGCTCTCCACTGCATTCGGGCTGTATACCTGGATAACACTTTACAACACACACACACACACACACACACACACACACACACACACACACACACACACACACACACACACACACACACACCAAGTCAGAGTGTGTTGTATTGCAGTATCTTTATATTTCCTCTTTATTCTCCAATAGAGCTGCACGATATGGACAAAATATCAGTGATGGGATTTTACTGCTTATTATTGTGTTTCTGATATCTTTCATGATATTAAAGGGCCCATATCATCACTTTTCTGTACTATAATGAATAAGTCTGCATACTGTTTCAAATGGTACATTCACTCCTCCTTGGCTATCCACTCCATATATGGAAAATAAGCCAATTAGCCTGTTTTGAAATAATATTTTTTGTGATGTCTCAAAACCAACACATTTAAATTCACATCCTTATACAGAAGTTTAGCCCCGCCCATTATTGCACTGATTCGCCAACGTGTTTAACGGTTAAAAAATGAGACTTTTGTTGGATTACATGAAGATCTCGATTCATCAGAACACCCAGTAACTCACCTGGGGCTGTGATTGGATAGATTATGATAAGCAGATGATATATTGTGCCGAAGTATTCTCCAGAAAAACACACGCAGAGTTGCCTGGGGTCCAGAAGCACTGACATCATGACCCCCTTTTTAAAGGCTGAACCTCACAGTAGTCACACAATTCACTAGTTACAAAATCTAGGCGGTGATGTCCTGGCGGTCAGCGAACCCAGATAACACTCATGAGCTCATGGTTTTGACCTCAGCTCACAGATCCGAGAGGAGAAAAGCAACACTGACTGCTCCATGCGGTGGTGATTCTTATAAAAAAAGATTCGGCATATTGCTTCGTTATATAAGGGCTTATAATAAAAGATAAAACCAGATGGTCAATTGTCCCATAAAGAACAATATGAGATGATCAGGTGGTGATCAGTATACTGGTGGTGCTGAATGCTGAGTGGGTGGAGCTCCTTTATCTAGAGTCCTTGTATCTTTAGGCACTTTGCAGCCTGTCAGCAAAACAATTGTTCCCATTTCTTTCACTTAATCTCCTCAGTATGACAAAGATGCGAGAGTCTGACAGACAGAAAATAGTATTTTTACACCAACAAGGTGATTTAAAGGCACAACATATTTTTGTTTTTGCACAGAGCTGTATGTCTGATTAGTAATGACTGTGGCTAAAGGTATGTGCGTTCCTGTCCTTGCAGTGCTTGTGTGTCAGAGTGGTCAAAAAAAACAAGGCGCTGGTCAATGGCCTTAGCACACATCGCTAAAAATGGCACGTGCTATATTAGCCTGTAGCCATTAGCTTTTTAGCAGAACTATAGATGCCAAACAGGTCTAATTTAATTTAACGTGGGGGTCAGCGGGCAAATAGCTGTCCTGCCAATAACCCCCCGGAGAAGAATGCATGAGGGCAGTCTGGCATCTCTCTCTCTCTCTCTCTCTCTCTCTCTCTGGAATTCCTCCTCTCTGTGGTTATGAATCTCATTAATCCTTCAATAGCCTTTTTGTTTTTCCTCCTCCACATCCCTGGACGAGTGTGCCAGCCTTTTCCTGAGGAGCGACATGGACACAGCGGACTGCCAGCCACATCTTCAAGAACTTTATCTCCCAGCCAGACTCCCAAGTCCACTCCCAAAGGTCTGTGCGCTCTTTATCTGCCCCGTGACGGAGGGCAGGAGATTATCAGTGGACCAGGCCCTGCTGTGATGCAGAACTTGCAGCCACACAGTTCATATCAGGGTTATATTGCTGAATACTGCAGTATCAATATAACCTGGTACATAATAAGAACACAGTGATCAACAGACATTTTTAGCCTTCATCGTTTATTAATTGATAAGATTTCCATCGGTTGAATGACTGGAACGCCTCATGCAATATAAATCATCCCAGAGGAATGAAAATTCAAAAATAAGCCTGTGTTAAAACTTAATCAAATTCAAGTCTTGACTTCCAAAGTCAGACAATTTTGATCCATAAGGTTAAAGAGAAGAAACTGAGAACTGATGAGAACAGCAGGAGAACTTCTGTCTTTTTTCTTTCTGTCATGATTTCTTCTAAAGGGGGGTTTAGGACCCTCTGTTATAGAACCGTATTGCAGGAACAATTAGGGAACGGCTGAGTCGCTCCTGTTTACACTCCTGCGTTGATATGGTGATGGAGGTCGGCGTCTCCAGTCCCAAGCTTCTCTCTCTGGTCCCTACAGGCCTCTGGAGCTCTGCTGGCTGAGAGAACCCTGAGGGAGAGAGAGAGAGAGTGTGAGATAGACAGTGAGAGAGAGAGAGGTAAAGTACTGATGTAAGAAGGTAATGATTACCTTTTTGTTAGGTCATGTTAGTGGAGATGGTGATCAGAGGGGACAGCCACACCATGGCCTGAGCTCTGATTAATTTCTCCGCACCACAAACACAGCCGTTCGGTTCTCCGGGGAACCCACTGCGCTGTTCACTGGCTAATTGCATCAAACTAATCCTGCCAAACCACCCCAGAGACTGGAACCAATAAACAAAGTCACCGCTGGAATTTGGCCCCCCAAGTTCGTCCAAAATAGAGCCAATGATATTGTGGTGAACATAATTAATTGTAGCCACCGAGACGAATAGCGGTCTACCTAACGTGGTCTTCCTCTTGCTGGGGTAGGTTAATTGCTAGCTAGGTTATTTTCCTCCAGTATGACAAACTAAACAACGAACCCCAAATAGCAACAACATAGCAACAACATAATGAAGAGTGGTTGAAGATAGCTTTGGGTGACTATTGACTTCTAATGTTAGCAACATTAGCCTTGTAGCTCCAGTTCCAAACTAGAAAAGCAAGATTTGGACTCCCAAGAAGGGCTAAAGAATAAAGCCTATTAAACTTTATTGTAGTGAACACAATGACAAACTTATTGTAGCCAACAACAGGTACATAGGTCTAGCTAACATTAGCTTCTTCTTGCTAGGTTATTCTAATTGCTTACTAGGTTAATTTCCTTTAATATGACAAACTAAACAATGTGTTAGTTTTGTGACATCACAAAAATGATGGTTTGAAAACGGGCCCTTTTTGTAGCTTTTTTTCCCACATATGGAGTGTTTGGATGAGAGGAGTGACCATTGAAACAACATGTTCAGACTTTGTCACTCCAGAAATGTGATATGAGAACTTTAATTTCATGATAGTCATCGCGACCACAATATGTAGCAGTAAATTCACAATAGTGGTATTTTATGCAGCCCTAGTCCCAAAATTCTCTGGGCTGATTGGAGCACTGTGTAAATGAGGCTTTATTAAGTAGGACTGCGGTGGAATTACAGTGCTCAGCATAAATGAGTACACCCCCTTTAAAAAGTACAAATTCAATCAGTAGCTCAATAAACAAAAATTTCCAAACATTTCACAAGTCTGAGTTTTATTGACCACTTATTTAACTCCATAACATGAAATTAAGGTTATTATAACTTAAATCACAAAATCTTCAGTTTTACTCAAATTGGCTGAAGCAAAAATGAATACACCCCGCAACAAAAACTACTACATTTAGTATTTTGTATGAGCACCGTGATTTTTAAGGACAGCACCAAGTCTTCTAGGCATGGAATGAACAAGTTGGCGACATATTGCAACATCTATCTTTTTCCATTCTTCAAGAATAAACTCTTTTAGAGCCTGGATGCTGGATGGAGAGTGATGCTCAACTTGTCGCTTCAGAATTCCCCACAGGTGTTCGATTGGGTTCAGATCAGGAGACATACTTGGCCATTCAATCACCTTCACCCTGTTCTTCTTCAGAAATGCAACAGTAGCTTTAGATGTGCGTTTTGGATCATTGTCGTGTTGGAAAAGAGCACGATGACCAAGTGCACAGAGTGATGACAGCATCTTCTCCTTCAGTATAGGGCAGTACATTGTTGAGTTCATGATACCATCAATGAAATGCAGCCCCCCAACACCAGCAGCACTCATGCAACCCCACATAAGGACACTGCCACCACCATGTTTGACTGTAGGCACCATGCATTTTTCTTTGAAATCCTCACCTTTACGACGCCATACTGTTTTAAAACCATTAGTTCCAAAAACAGTGATTTTGGTCTCATCGCTCCAGAGTATGGAGTCCCAGTAGCCTTCATCTTTTTCAGCATGGGCCCTAGCAAATTCTAGGCATGCTTTTTTGTGCATGGGCTTTAGGAGAGGCTTCCTTCGTGGACAATACCCATGCATGCCATTCCTCTGCAGTGTGCGCCGTATGGTGTCACGGGAAACTGTCACTCCAGTTTGGCTTTCTACTTCTTTAGCTAACTGCAATGAACTTGCATGGTGATTTTCTTCAACCCTTCTCATCAGAAGACGCTCCTGTCGAGATGTTAACTTCCACGGACGGCCTGGACGTCTCTGTAAGATGGTTGCACTTCCATCTTTCTTAAATTTTTGGGTACTTTTGCTACAGTATTTTGACTGATATGCAAAGCTTTGCTGATCTTCTTGTAGCCCTCACATTTTTTGTGTAAAGAAATTATTTCCTTTCTCAGATTTTGTGACATTTCTCTTCCATGGGGAGCCATTGCTGACAGCATGAAATGGGAAGGGCTTTTCTTTGTTAAGGAATGCCCTTTTATAGCCACCTGTCTGCTGGACACCTCTTGAATGAATCATTAGACTCACCTGTGGTTGAATGCCTGTTAATTAGAATTGTATAGTCTTAAGTGTGGCTTTTCTCCTAAGACTATAATTGGGGTGTACTCAGTTTTGCAACATGGGCTTGAATTAATTTGTTAGGAAAATCACTTTTTTGTGTGTGCAAATTAAAAAATCTTGTTTGCAGTCAATTACCCACATTTGTGGGAGTATTTTGCAGCATAGTATCTCATAGAAATGTTGATTCTGAAAGGAACAAATGTAGTAGGGTGTATTCATTTATGCTGAGCACTGTATGGGTTATTCACTTCAGAAGCAGAGATGATTGTATTAGTGTTAGAAAGTGAAACCTGCTGATGCTGGGAGGTGCATCTCTTGAAACCTCAACCAGCATCACTCATGGAGGCTGTCTCATTGTGGCTTTCCTCAGGAAGCCTCTGCTGCTCTGAGCTGAGAAGATTTTCTCAGCTTTTAACGTGTCGGGTACAGGAAGAGATCTGTTTACTGCCTGAAACTGGAGGGCTTTATTGCTCTTTTTCAAAAACAAGATCCAGGAGGCCCATATTCCATATTTTTCTTCTATTTTATTTTACCCCAAAAGTGTAACAAAAAGTTTCCTTTTTTTATTCTTACATGACAATATTCCTTCATTTACCCCTTAGAATTCAACAGGCTCTTTCGTTCTAGAAAAGTGATGGTCTGGGCCCTTTAATTTCTTGAAAGAAATCGCAGTCATATGTAGCAGCAGAATCGCAGTACAGTAACCCCCTCAGTTTTACGCAGATCAGCACTCGCAGATTCAGTGTAACGCAGATTTTTCTGAGAACTGTTGTCAACCGCCATAAAAAGAAAAAGAAGAAGAAGCTGCTGCAGCATGTAGCATGACTGCTCTGTGTCTTGACCCCATATTTTAGTGTTTTTACCACCCCTCATTTTTAACAGTTATCTCAGTTTATTTATTATTAGTAAGCTGTGTCCTGTCTAAACATGTGATTAGAGAGAGTTATTTCAACCTTTAGCTACTAATGCTAATAAGCAATAACATTTTCTGATTCTGATTATCTTTAAGGGTAATGCATTAAAGTTTAAAATGAAATTAAAGTGTTATGGGACCATATTTGGGGGCATATTTAGGGTTTAACCTATAAAAATAGGCATTTTTAGTCCATTTTTAACTAAAACACAACAACGTTTTTTCACTATATGCGGGTGCTCTTGGAACGTAACTGTACTGATGTTTTTGACTCCGGGACCTTTTTTTGGGTCGTTTTGGACACTACACATTGTGTCTGAAATGTTCACATATTTCAGGACCAAGTGTATGGAAGCAATACATTTTTAGTCATGAAAGAATGCTTGTCTTGCACATGAAATGAAACACTTTTACTTTCACTTTTGTCTAGAATGAAGTTAATTCATTTTTATCTGACAATGATATTCGATATTTTGACTAGAAAGTGACTTCACACTGGGGTCCACACATCAGAAGTGCTGATATCGCTCTGTCTCTGCGTCCTGGAGAACATTCTTCATCCGCTCAACTGTTTCTCTTCTTAAAGACTGTGTTCGGATGTAAAAGTGCGTTCTCTCCTCTTTCAGAGCTCGATTTGAGGCGACTTGGTTCCACAGGTCCTTCAGGTTCAGTTCACTAATAAAAGTCTGTGAGTCTGTAACTGACAGGCAAGCAGTAAAATGACCAGATTAACAACATCACACATGTAAAACTGGTTATAAAATGATCCCAGCCCTCTCTCACAGGGTTTTGGAAAGCGGTCTTCAGTGTCATGTCTGAAATAATCATGTATTCTATTGAGCCAAATCC
>JBBPDC010018564.1:0-12967 GCA_037974485.1 Hemigrammopetersius urotaenia | reverse complement strand
ATAGATAGATAGATAGATAGATAGATAGATAGATAGATAGATAGATAGATAGATAGATAGATAGATAGATTAGATTAACTAAAAATAAAAATTACTGAGAGAACATTCATTATGAGGGGGTAGCAAGAGCATGTGCTGCGGGTAAGCGTGATAATAATAGCATCATATCACAATTTGGGGGGCTGCAGCTGTACATCACGCGGGTCGTCAGACTTAACAGCCGGACACCACATGGCCCATCATGGCCCACCAAGATCCTGACCACGCCTCTGTTCTGGCAATAAGAAAATGTACTTTCAAAGGCCATGTTGCCAAAAACAATAAAAAAAGAGTTGGTTTGGAATCAATTTGTAATGTATTTCTCTGGGAGAATATGTTTAAGTTACTTTTACTATGTCCATAACTAAATGTTTATAGCAATATAGGGATGCTTTATCCTCCATGACAAATGCGCTTTCAACACATCTGTTATTTCTAGCTGGATGTTGAAATGAAAACACCCCGCAAAGCGATTTCCTTCCTCTTGTTAACAGTTTTCATTATCACATTCTTACCTGCTAATTTAGTAAACAATTTTTACATTTCTAATTTTTAATTAAAATAAGAAAAATTAAAAGGATATTTTCAGGCCATTCCCAAATACTGAGTATTTGCTTAGAGCCCTGTGGGGTAATCCTGTGGTTCACCAAGGTAAATGACAAAACAGAATGCGATTAAGCACTGAATACATTTCCAACGGTTGTACTTTCCGAAGTGTGACCTAATACTGCACCTTTCACCACTCATGCACAAGCAAAAGCCACCAGGTCAACTTAACACCACAGAGAGTGGCCCTGTGGAACTCTTCAGACATTTATTAGTCTCCCCTGCATATAGAGAGGAAGATGGAGGATGAGGTGGTCTACTCTTCAGTAGCTTTCAAAGGATTTGATGATTCAAAGTCTAAAGGTGAGTTTTAACTTCTTACACTGTTCCCCATTTGATCTTGAAGTTGTTGCTGTTCTCTACGATTTTTAAACATATACAGCACGAGGGTCAGGGTTTACAGTTGATCAGCTCTTTTTTTACAACAGGCTCAAACTTTATTATTAGAATTGGAAGGCGATTACAAGGACACATTACAAAGTCTTAGTTTTCACAATGTTAATGTCTGATCATGCAGGACTTAACACATGACTGATACTGCTTAAAAATGCCTTACACAGAATTGTCCATCATACAATTTAAAGTTCTTTTTAAAGCACCCAATGAAACTGGAGCCAGACATGAACTGCACACAAAAGAGTCAAACAATAATCATAAAGGAATAAGCCAGGAATTAAGGTCTGCTAAAACTGGTTTATGAGGTGTGCCTGACAAATGTACTTAATCAGTTCAAAGAGGGTTAAAACCAAAAGCAGACGTAACACATGGCACATATACATAGTTACTATCAAGTGCTTTAGCAAAAGTTAAAATAATTTTTAAATCTGTCCTAAATTAAAAGACCACAGAAGAAATATAGCATGCATACCATCATGCTCCATTTACCCTCATTTTGCTTAATGACCCCTGCCTTAATTATGTTTCCGTCTCTAAGTGGCAGCGGAGCCAGCCGAGGAGGTAGTGTACTCCGAAGTCAAGAAAAGTGGAGGAGCTCCAACACAGAGCAGTTCTGAGACTCCTGGTGAAAGCACTGATGCTTTAGTTGGTAAGTTTTAATTGCAAGACTTTTCTGTGTTATCTTGACCAAGACTTTGAGGCTTCATACTCTATATGTCCCAAAATCATCTTGTTTTCTGAAATAGGGAGGCCTTTTGTTGCAGAACTGGGCTTATAACTAGATGTTGCGATGTTGCTGTGAGGATTTGATTGCACATTCAGTTCAACAGCATTAGTGAGGACAAATAATTAGTTCTGGACCACAAACACCAGAATGCCACAAAAGTGCTGGAGGGAGCTTCATAACTCCAGAAAATGGCATTCACTGCTCCACAGCCCACAGTCCACAGCGGTTTACTCTCCTCTAGCCAATACTTATCTGGGCATGGTGATATTACACTGGTGCGGAATCTCCAGAGCATGACATATTTATGTATATGTATATGACACATATGTAATGAGATAGTGGTTATCTCATGACAGCTATGAATGTAACATACTTTAAAAAAGGATAAATCTAGTACATTTGTTGGCAGAGGTGATTAAAACACTGAAATTCTGATTAAAGTGCTAATGTAAATGAGGATATTGTAGCAGGGCTACTCTGGCTGCTTCTTAACCCTCTGAGGTCCGAGGACTTCTTGGCACTTTGCTACTACTTTACATTTTTAAGTATTTCATCTCACTAAAAACATCTATGCCAAAGTGACAAATATTGTTATATTCTGGAGAACCTCAGCAACAATATTACAAGTGAATGTAATGAAATTAGTTTTTTTAATTTTGTGTAAACCTGACATAACAAAAAGTTTCAGAGGTCTTCAAACAAAGTAAAAAAACGCACCCTAAATATGTCCGAGCAAGACTTTTGAAGTTTGTACCTTGTAAACATATGTGTTGGCTACAAAAAGCATTGAGAAATGTTATGTAGTTTTACTAGAATTTGTGAAAATGTAAGACTACACAGATTTTCTCCGCTCTTTTACATGCATATTCATTAGATGGGTGTTTCACACCTGTAACTCCCCCCTCCCCCTGTCAATGGCTCTCTGTATGCCTGCATATCTTCCTAGCAAGACCTTACATAAATATTTATGCAGTAATTACTGCTATATAGTAATGTGCTTATTCATGAAATGTTTTATGAACTGACTGACTCAAAGCAGCATCTTCCTCAAAATGACATTAAAAATTTTAAATGCTTTAACCTGATAAATATTTTTTTGAATATTTGGAATTCCAGTCTAATGCACATCAATGCATTTTTGTCACATAGTGCTTTATTTATAAATTCAATATTTTCACAGATTCCTTTTTAGCTTTTTTTCAGTGAACTAGTTTGGACTCTTTGTATGGCTCTGCATGGTGTAATATTTAAGCCATTTTTGATCTTTAAAAACAAATTATTTTATTAATTGTCAAATATAATTGCTAGATTACTTAATTGATAATAAATTGTGGCAGCTCTAGTCTAAGCACAGTTCCAGGTTAATTGATTGCTGTACTGAGGTTCCACATATGCTGGGGCCAAGTTTGTTGAGTCTGACAACAGGCCCAAAACCTTGCAATCCCACTGGTTGTGTTATCTTCTAGAGGAAACAGCTGCATCACGTGCTGCATCATACAGAAGAGCTACAACTTGCCTGGGGGTGTTATGTGTTCTCCTACTTGCAGGTGTTGTGGGAATGAGTGTGCTCAGTAAGTATGAACAGGCCTGTCCCTCCTCATTTGAAGTTATGCAGGTCACATTCACAGATGAAGTCTAAGCATCAGTACTCAATTCTAGGCCCAAAACCATATTTAATAGTGTGTGATACAGCATTATTTTCTTTTTCTTCACAGACATTATCCATAGTTCTCAGTACAGTAATGTCTTGGTGAGGAAACTTCAACAGCTAAACGCCACTCACACCAACTCTTTGATGCTGATGAATCTCACCATGGCTGCTAGCGATCAATTGCTAAGAGCCCTGAACCGCAACTTGACTAATGACAACCGTCTTCTGCAGGCACTTTACAAAAACGAGAGCACGGCTCTCAGAAAAGTGCAGGCTGAAAAGGAGGCACTAGAGAAAGAGAAAGAAGAGCTGGCTACACAGAGAAACCAGTTAAACAACACTCTGAGAACCATCGCTCAAATGAAGAATTTTCAATCACATGCATTCTGTCAGCTCACTAATGGAGGTACAAGAAGCTCTTCGTCATCACTCCAAAAGTTATTTTTCTCGGAAAATGGATTCATCACATTTGGTGCATTTATAATACCATATCAATCTATTAATAACACAAATCTGTTAACTCTTGCAGCGATCCACTGTGAGCCCTGTATGAAGAACTGGATTCAGAATGGGTCCAGCTGTTACTTCTTCTATAATGGGTTTGACTGGAGAACCTGGAAAGCGAGTCAGGAGAATTGCAATGAAATGGGAGGAGACCTAGCCGTCATAGATAACAGAGAGGAACAGGTGAACTTCCAAGTGCAAATTCATTTACATCAGTGGTTGCCATTCCAGGGAGCCCCCTGCTTTGTGCATTTTAGGGTTTTTCTTGCTCCTAACACACGTGGTTCAGCTCCGGGTCCACTTACCTAGTTTAGCGATTTGAACACAGGTGTTAAACACTTTAATTACAGACACTTTATGTTGATGGCAGGAGGTACTAAATATAATTTTGTTAGATTTCTTTCTGCACTTTATTTGATTATGATTGCTTGAATCGTTCTGGTGTAACATCACACACAACTGAACATTATGTAAATATGCCTTAAACACATTCAGGAATTCATCATGCTGCACACTCCCGTATATTATGATGAGTATCATGGATACTGGATCGGACTTTCTAAAACCAGTAATAACTGGGTCTGGACCACTGGTAATACACTTGAGAACGGGTAAGAACTCAAAATTAAAATCACATTCCTTTAACAACAGCTGGCACAAAGTTATTGAGGAAAGACTCTGAATTAGTGCATATTTGCTGGTTCTGAAGTGCAGTTCTCTAATTTCCAGATTCTGGATTACACCCCCAAGAATATCAGATGGTACTTGTGTGATGACGAAACCCACGAGAAACGCTCGAGAAAGCTGGCAGGCAGCCTCATGTTCGATGGACAATAAATACGTGTGTGAGATGAGTGTGGTGGATTGGCCAAGTTAAATCTAAATATGTCAGCCTTCTTACCTGCCAACCCTTTTAAAATACAAAGTACTATTAGCCCATTACATATCAACAGATTCAAATGAATTCTGTGATGCTAATGTCTGCCGCTCAATGACCAAACGCACCTTAACGTTTAGATCATCTTAACTGGTAGAGATTTTGTTGTGATGCTCATTCCACCATCTTTATGCTAAGATGCATTTAGGAACACCAGCCCATATGGATGTGTTGTCTGTGTGAATATTTCTGCACATGAGGACAAGGCCTTCACACTGTTCATTTTTATTCAGTGTTCATAATTCATTTCATGACTAAAAAGAGTCACTGTTTAATACAATATCAGTCTGAGACAAGCCTGAACAGATCATTGAGCACATTCAAGGACCTGAAGAGACCTGATGTTTCATTTTATGCATGCCTCCTTACAATAAAAGTTAAAAGTGTAAATCATTTTACCAGCGATATACTTTCCTCTATTCATAACAAATCATGAATCACAGCACATTAAAAAGCACTAAGGCAATATAAAGGTGTCTCTGTTAAGGTGAATTCACAGAGACCACTACTCATCACACCACAAATACAATGTACTTTCCATGGCACTTATCTAGCTGTTCAAAAAGTGATCCTCCAGATCCTCAAAGTATTCACTTCATAAGTTAATTCATTAATTCTTGTGTTTCTTTTTTTTCTTCTTTTTCTTTTCTGAGAGATCATCTAATAACCCATTTTCAACCAAACCCTCCTGTTCCTCCTCTCTGCATCGTTTTTTCTTCGATTTTGATTTTTCTCTCTCCAGAGAGGTTGTTTCAGTGTCCTCTGCCTTTGTACTAGATGCACTAGATGTTAAAATGTGGGGCGATTCCAGTTCTGTGATGGAGGCCTCGTCTCGACTAGGCTTGGATTTCTTTTTCTTCTTCTTGGGGACACCGTCACATGCAGGTTCAAACACAACACTGCCCTGTTCCTCTTGCTCCTGTCCACAACTCTCTGCAGTATCCTCATTCTGTCCTCCCTCCAAAGCAGTCACTTTTTCAGAGTGTTTCTTCTTTTTCCTCTTCGTCTTCTTGGAAACTCTGTCACCAGTCAGTGGAGGAACAGCAGTCCTGTCCATCTCATCCACCACAGTTTCCTTATGTTGCTGAAAGCTCTCTGCCGAATCCTCATCCAGTATGACAGTGTCCACTTCATCCTCAGGTGCCATCACCTTTTCTAAACGTTTCCTCTTTTTCTTTTTCTTTCTCTCAGTGTTGACTGGCCCATTGCTGTCCAGTAAATCCTCTGGTATATCTGAAGGTTGCTCCTTAGAGTGTTTCTTTTGCTTTTTTGCCATTTCACCATTATGGTGGATCTGATGAGCTTCTTTATTGGTGTTTTCCTGAGTACAACTCTTTGAGAATTCATATAAGCTCTGCTCCTTCTTCTTCTGTTTCTTGTGCTTGGTCTTGACCACTACATCCTGATCTAATGTAGAGACGATTGGAGCGGGTGCATCTTCACTCTGAGGCGTATTTTTGTCTTTCTGATTCTTCTTGCCATATTTTGCCATGAACTCTTGTTCTTGCTGCTCCAGTCTGGCTAATTTGGCACTCATTGTATGGCCATGCCTGGCACCTCTGGGGTAGGCAAATACACAAATAAAGAACATTAAATATTAAACATGTTTAAAACTTTAAATATCCACAGCATTCATTCAATGATTAAAAGTGTAATTTGAGGGTTTTCACATTTGAGGTTCTGCGTGTTCTTATTTTAAAACTGCAGATCTGGTATTACTGTACCAAGAAAATAGTTTACTGTGCTTACTTGTGTGCAGTGCGCCCTCCACAGGCTTTCATCAGTGCTTCATCTGATATCCTACAGGTTAGACGACAAGTATACGGACCGTGAGAAACACCAACAAATACTGACATAAATAACATGCGAATGATATGAAGTGATGAATGAAAAACATGATCAAAAGACTAGATGAATCTTTTTGCTTCAAGTAATTCCGTTTTGAGATTCCTGTGCAAAACATTGATAAATTGGATCAATTGCTCATTAGAAATTATTCAATATGTAAAATATTCTACTCATAACAACATAGCTTTAACTTGTACTGTCTGTGTATGGTGGAAGTATTGAGACAATTGCTTTTGTAGTTTAAGCCTTAAATTTACTTGGTGGTGCTGGAAAGGTCTAGATTTTCATCATCATCTGAGGTGCTGCTGTCGTCTGAGCTGGACGATTTCTGTTCAGAATGTTCCTGCCCTGCGAGAAGAGTGGCAGACTAGAAAAGATAATAAGATGATGAGGAAAAATAGGGAAAAAAAAGATAAAAGACGAGGTCACATACAAACTGATTGGACAATGTTCCTATATATAAATTCACTTAACAACAGGAACGTTATGCTGTTTACTAGAGTAGCAACTTTCTCCAGCATGTCAAGACAAAGGAATAAGTAAAACTTGATGTAATCTTTGTGAGTCCTATAGTTAAAGTTATAATTAAAGTTTCATTAATTAAATCATTGACTAGTGATGGTTCAAACTACACCAAGGACTAAAGTACCTTGTAGTACCTTGTAGTAGATAGCCAAACCCACACAACAGGGTTTGGTTTTCTCTATAAATGAACTTGAATTATAACTTTAATTACAGAGATTACATCAAGTTTTACTAATTCATGTTTTTCTTAAACCATTAACACACTTGGTGTTAAATCACATCACACTCTTCCATTTTTTTGCTCTGTGTGTTCTGTACCTTAACAAAGCATCCATAGAGGGTAGCCTTGTTTAGTAGAGCTTTGCGTGGTTTCTTGTTCGAGATCATTCCCTCCTCTTCTTCTCCCTCCATTTTCTTCACCACCACACCATCCTATCCCACAGTGAAAAAAGTTCTAAACTTATTCCACTGCACAGCAACTCAGTTTAGAGCAGACATTTAAACTTAAACTTAATACAATGCAAAAGCCATTCATAAAGTTTATAAAGTTATATGAATATAATTACACAGCATGTTTTCCTTCAATTAGAAAGATACTAACCTGGCCTGACTCCACTGTTAAACTGGAAGAAGTCTTATTAAAGACATGATCCCACCAGCGAAATGTGAACTGCTCACTTTCTTTATGGCCAACCTGCAAGGACACCACAAACACCCTCCTCAAGAACTGACACAGCTACTCTGCTGCAGATGACATTTCACATTAGATTTATTTTTAGCAATGTTTTAAGCTGATTTCACTCACAGAGGTGATATCTGTATACTTTTGAACATACAGTGTGCATGTACAGGTCACGGAAATTACAATGCCTTACCCCTCCCTTGTCACATTTCACTTTGACTTTAATTGCCTCGGAGATGCCGTTCTCATCCTTTCCTAGACCTTTCCCTAGGATGCAGGAGAGGAAGTGTGATGACATTAATTGCTCAGTGAACAGTAACTTCAAGAAGAACCAGAATCAGCTAACTTTATTGATCACCAATTGTTTATGGTATGACTGCAAATACAAGAACAATATCAAATATAATGTCTTAACAAATCCAATAAAAACCTCAGTATGAATGCTGAAAATGATGCTTCATTTCATAGACGGTAGTTAGGTATTGCACACAGAAGAGATTAGTAATAGATATGGAACATTGACATAAGTAGTCATCTTCACATGGTAAAATTACTGCACATAATGAAGTGATTCAGCGCCCAGTAAACGTCACATGATACTTCACCACGGTCGGTAAGACTACTGCATAGCACGTAGTGCTAATATTTTAGTACCAGGTAAGATTGTACAGCATTGTACAAAATAGTGCACATAGTGATACGCGTAATGCACCAGGGTATTGCACAGGTTTTGTTGACAAAGTGATGAGTTACAGAGTGTGACCAGAGCTTAAGTAGCTCACCTTGTTCCCAGCCGTGTCGGAGCAGCTGCTGCTCTGCAAATCTCAGCCCCCGACCCTTCTCCTGGGTTGCCACTGCCATGTCAGGAGTTGTCAGAGAAGAAAACTTTACTGTAACTTTACTTTCCCCTTAATAAGTCCCTGAAGTTAGCCACCTTAGCTAGATCCCAGCTTCACTTTCCTTACTGTGAAGTATCGACGTTTACTCATGTCACTCATGACACAATTTGGAAGAATTAAAAGGCACCAGCCTCTCAATTCATCTGTCGTTGAGGAAAAACAAAGAATCGGTCTATTCTACGACTATTTTACAAGAACACAAACCATGTGTTACACGTGTGCCGACGCTCCGGCAAAAAAAACGCACATCCGGGCTTTGTCAGAGACGTCACTCGCAACGAACCAATCAAAAAAGAACATATAGGACCAGGCTGCCGCCACCTGCAGTCCGCGCGTTATTTCACATGCAGTCTATACTAGTCTGAGGCACCTGAGAAAATAATATCAGAAACCAGGTTTGATTCAATCAGTCCTTCAATAAATGAAATCAGGAGCTGCTGATGGAATTGCATAAATCCAAACAACTACTGCACTAGCTTACTAAGTCATTATTTTGAGATATTAAGTCGAACTTTTGAGATATTAAGTCATAATTTTGAGATAATGAAGTCATTATTTTGACTTAAATTATAGTTTTTTTAAATCAGGCTGGCAGAAACGGGCTTCCACAGGGTTTGTATACAAAAAATGTTTACGTAATAAAGACATGAAAGTGTAGAACTTTATATATCAGTACCTGTGACTTAGACGATCAGATCACATTTTATGTCCAATTTATGCAGAAAACCACAAAATTCAAGGGGTTCACATACTTTTTACTTTGACTGTGCTGTAATGTTTTGCTGGCTGATATATTTCGCTCCTATATTGGTTGGCTTTAAAGGCAAGTGTTGCTAAATGTCAGATTAGTAATAGCAATATTTGTGTTCTACAGGGTTTGCATCAGTATTGCCCAACTATATTGGGCAGCTGGTGGCCTGGTGGCTACAGTGAAGCCCGTGTGGTCGGAAGGTTGTGAGTTTGAATCTCAGGACTACCAGTGGCACCACTGTGGTGCCTCTGAGCAAGGTACTGTTCTCACACACTACTCCACCAGGCGCTGCTTCGCTGACTGCCCGCTGCTTCACTTGGAGAAAGGATTTCACACTGTGTGCTGTGGTATCTTCACACGTGACAGTAATAGCCACTTTACTTTTTTATATATTTTCCTGCAACTGAGTCTTATTGTTAACTAATAATCAAGTCCTTTTGGAACTGAATAAGGGGATACAACAGGACAGCAGAAATCTGTGCTGTTCAGACGGGAATCAGGACTGAATTTGGAGACACCAGTATTCTCTGCTCCATTTGGGCCAATAACCAGTAAGTTGAATCAGAGGTTCAGTAGCAGGAGAAACACTAAAGTGTCCTGACCTATGGTTCTCTAGGACTGGCTGGAACGTCTTCCAGTGAGCTATAAACCAGTGTTATATTCCAGTTGTGGAAAGTCAATGTCCAGCACAGTTTTGTTATGTCCCTGCTCAAACAGTCACACTAGACCTAGAAACTCACTATTAAATGTGAAAAAAGCAGAGATATCTCCAGACTGTACTGCGCTCTGGCCCCTGGTTAACCTTTGCTTTAACCCTCTAGAGGTCGCCATTGCTGTGCACTTAGCAAGTGTTCAAGGTGTCCTTACTCCGTAACAATACAGACCAAGAGCAATATAATACTTTGTTGGGAGAAAAGGGGCACCAGATGTTCTATTCATAACAGTTCCAGTGAGAGCTTTTCCAGGTTTGTGAGGACGGTTAGTTAAAAGTTTTTACATTCAGGTCAGAGGCTCATGGAGTAAAGCATGGATCTTGGGTCTGCTGAAACTGCCATCATAAATTTCTGCTTTCTTCTATGCTCCAGAACAACTTCTATATGCCATTAAATCCCAAAATGCCAGTAGGGATTGGGTATGCCACTGTTAGCTGTACAAGCATAAATAAACCATACAGCGCCTTTAAATGCTGCCACTGGTTGCTGCTTATGCTGAATTCAGTGTCTATACATTTGAGGTAACTGACAGAAGGTGAACTGGTTTTCAGTAGTTTGCTTTGCTCTTAAAATATTGTTTTTTTCTAATGGGGGGTTTTCTGTGTTGTGACTCAGATATATACAACTTTTTCAGCTTCCCAATGTCTAAGTAAATACTACGAGAGGCTTGCCAGAATATAAGACAAGGGTTTATCTCTATATAAAAGAGTCAGCATTATTTCCTTTGTCTCTTCCTTTTCTCTTTATTAGGATGTGCTGCATAAGCAGTGTCACTGTCCTGGGTTTGACCTGTTTATCTTTAATAAACAGATAATGAGTGGGAAAAGACCATTTCAAAACTGCACTTATCAGCACTGTGCCTACTGTTTATCCAGGCGCTCTGTCTCTCTGAGGCTTTTTTAAGCTCAGCTTTGATAGGGATGCTGTTTAATTGAAGACATCAAGACTGTTCGGTTAACCATTTCTAACCCAGCATTAAAGAAGACATACAGAAATCCGTTATGGGCCATTATTACACATAATAAGAGTATGTGTATATTTGATTACCTGTTTGGTACTGTTGATAGCTTTCCAAGGAAAGTGGGAAACTTTTGGTGTTCATTTAATCAGATGCTCTTATTTAATACTGTCCACTGAATTAGAGTCTTCAGTCTTCATTTGAGTGTTTGTATAAGAGCATCATAGCTATAACTCACTTAAATACCATTTAAAGTATATACAGAAAATTTCCACAGCAGATAGGTTGTTTAGCTGGATTTGTTAAAAAAAAAAGTAAGCAAACAAACTATTAAACAAATAAAACAAATAAAACAAACATAATATAAAATATACTTAGAAATGGGAGACAAAAAGTTAATTTAAAAACAATTACAGGAGCCAAAGGTTCATTCTTAGTACAACCTTCAAGAAAGTTAAGTAAGTTAAGTAACATGGTCTTGGAATAGTGGCTTCATTACTGTCCTTCTCTTGAACAAACTGTAACTCTGAAGTCTAAAAGCAAGCTCAGCTGTAGCCCACCAGTCCTCAGACAAAGCAGGGAGGCGGGTGGGGGTGTCCGGGGTCGGATTTGCCAAACAACACTTCAGCTCCCCCCCCTCCTGGTCCTTCGGTGCTACTTGTCACGGTTACGTTCTCCATCTGAATAGCAGGGAGAACAGCAGAGGGATAGAAGCAGCTCTAGGTGGCCTGGAGCTCCACAATCTAGTTTTCTTCTGGATGGACGTTTTCTTTGCTGTTGGATCAGAGGATCGAGGGGGAAAACGTGGTGTCCTTTGAGTCCTTTAGCATCCAACATCCAAAACTTTGCAGCTGGAACGCGAATGCCACTTCTTCTCAAGTGAGGTAAGACCTCAGAGCGCGTTTAAACATACTTAACCTAGTCCAGACTCTAACTTCATAACGATTTCTGTAGGTTAAACAAACGTTAAAGAGCTCTTCTGTTTAGTTTTAGGAAAACTGCTCAGCATCCTACAAGGCTTTCTCAAGTTTCAGCCCTGCTGACCTACTTCTGTAAGCACGCTTTATTTCACAACTGCCTTAATCACCTTTCCTGCAGTACAAGGTTATAGAATGAGATAACACACCCGAGTGCAGAGATCTTTGTAAGAACTCTTTGGAATAAACATATCTCTCTGGCGAACTTACCCAGCAGTGACCTCGGATTTCTTGCTCTTATTCATGGTAGCAAAGATCTCAAAAATAAAGCCAGGTATCCCACAAAATAGATGGATCACTACCACAGAACAAATAGACGTTTGCACTCTTAAAGCTAAAATGTGGTGTAATGATACCGATTACAAATGCAGAGTTTTAAGTCATGATTGTACTTGTCATTGTTTTTCTTGTCCACGATTGTTCTTATTGCACTGACAATTTTCTGATCAGTTTGGAAAAGACTAAAGTCTAAAGAAGGTCATTCTTGCAATGGTTCCTCTCTGTGGGTACCAGCTTTAGGATACTCTATTATATAATGTGCAGGAAGTCACTGGGAGTTGCTTTGTTGTATTTCCTAACACCAAAGTAGGCTTGTGTGTGTGTGTGTGTGTGTGTGTGTGTGTGTGTGTGTGTGTGTGTGTGTGTGTGTGTGTGTGTAGATATCAATGAGCTATAGAATGTGTGCTATAGAATCTGCCTGCAGCTGTGACTTGTCTGGTAAGCTTGCTTTTAATCATAGTTATTATTTAACTGT
>JBBPDC010018543.1:0-12967 GCA_037974485.1 Hemigrammopetersius urotaenia | reverse complement strand
CTGACTGACACTGATCATTATATCTATGCCACAGTGTGGCCTGTCTGACTTCACACTGAAAATATTGAAACAGTTCAATTAATAAAAACTGTATGCAAGTCTATTGCACATCTAATATTACTCATAATTCAAAAACTCTAAGCAGATCTGAAATCAGCATGAAAACCTGTTTTTTTTGTTGACCTGTATAATCACTATGTATTTCTCTCTCACTCATCACATGCAGGTTTGGTGTGGCATACTTATTTTCTCTTTTCCACGCTGCAAAAAGAAAAAGGAAAAGTAAAAGGCAGCTGATCGATTTCATTTTAAGGCAGGAATAACGGGAAGTTTATTACAGTAGGAAGCGGAGGCTGGAGGCGGGTCAGGCCTGTAATGAGTTGTCATGTTTTAAAAGGCTGGTGAGGACACAAATGGGTGGAACACAAATTTATTTTATAGTTTGCTAGAGGACCTTGAGGGGCTTGAGAAGGTGTGAATGGAGAAAACAGTGTTTTCAGACTTCAACTGCACCAACTAAATTATGTTTGTTGTAAACTCGTCTTTCTCTCCCTCTTTCTCTCTCTCTCTTCTCTCTATATATCTCTCTCACACACACACACCTGCCACCCCCATTCCCCTGTGATGAAGTTTCATTTTCATCATTATCATACATCTTCCCTGTGCTAACACAGCACTGCCCCACGAGAGGCAGCACATCCAGCCTGCAGATCCGCACACAGAGCAGACAGAGAGAGAGAGAGAGAGAGGGAGAGAGAGAGAAGAGGAGAAAATGATCTTGTTATTTCTAAATCATGAGAAAAGATGGAATTCTGCCGACTGGCTGATCGCAGCAGCTATCCTGCGGTACAGGACCAATCCAGCAAGCCTATCTCATCATTCAGCATCTCTTGCACACACACATGCACGCACGCACGCACGCACGCACGCACACACACACACACACACACACACACACACACACACATACATATAAGCTGTCAATCCTGTCTTCTCAATCCTTTTACCTCTTTCCTCGGTTTATTGAAATAGTCTGGAGGAAAAAATCAGATTTACAGTTTCTTCCCCACCCAAAGATCACTCACTCTCCTGGCTTTGGTGTCTGCTTGCTTTATTATTAGTTTTGCACTAAATTAATGAGGCACTGATATCGGTCTTATTCTTTGTTTGCATTCAGTTTTTAATTCCCTGTTTTTGTCCCTGTTTTGTTAAAACAAAATCCCAGCATGTGAATCATCCCAAGAGTCTGCAGCCAAAAAACATTGAGGGTTTACATGAGAAAGAGGCAAGATAGTAATCAGATATTTGTACTGTCTCAGAATGACTGCACCGTCAGTTTACGTGGCACCACTTCGTGGCCGAGTTGCTGTCGTTCCCAATCACTTCCACTTTGTCGCTGACAGTGCCAATGACAATAGCACTGACAATTGGACCGTGTGATATTTAGTTGTGAGTAAATTTCACGACTAGACTATCGCAAGTTTAATTTGACTCTACAATAAAAAGCAATTCATAAACCACATGTGTCTGCTTCTGAACAAAAGGCAGAGACAGAAACCCAGCCTGGCAATGCTTTACATTTTATAGGAGAGAAATGGTTGATAGATCATATAATAGTGAGTGGAGCCACAGACACAGTGTATTTAAGAACTTGGAGAGACATTTCTTTCTTTACTCAGCCCCTGTGGGATGGTGGCACAGCTTTCTTCCAACTAAGGAGTATCAGATGTCTAGCAAGTAGGGTAGAGACTGATATAGACAGAGTCTGATTCGATGTTATTTGTGTCTCCTGTGGGATTACACCAATAGTGCAGCCAATAGTACTGGGATAAATAACTGTATACAAAAAGGGATTAGAGACATCTGGCCTAAAGGTGGTCAATTTGGGACACAGCCAAAAAAATCTCGATTGCACTTATTGCAGGATGGATCTAAACCAAGTCAAATTTGTCCGGCCTGTCTGTAGGGAAACACTTTAAACAGTATCACACTTTAAACAGTAACACCCCAAGCCTGATACATACTGAGGAAGAGTGCACCAATGTAACTGTGGCCTGGAAATTTACATCTAATACTGAAAGCCCCAGCTCTTCTTCCTGTCATCAAACAATACAGACACCAAATCCATCCCTAGAGGATCTAAGCTGGGTGGTATATGTGGCTGATAGAGAGAAGTATTTGCTATAATTATTAACATTTAAATCTCTGAAAAATTGGGGATTAAAATCCTTCATTAAAAGGAAGTGAAATGTCCCTCCCTAAAGACGTCCTTCACACTTTCAATCCCCTTCCTATGTCATAACTGAAAATAAAAGTCCATGGAACAAGAGATGGAACAAAATGGATGCTTGTCAGAATAGTGGAAGAAATTAATTTAAAATAAATCCTGAACTGGAACCAAATCCTAAAAGAATTTTGGATTATTGGGTTATTCGTTACGTTGTGTGTATCTGAGGGTAGTGGAGCACAACTTAAAGAGTGAAGAGAACATTCTCAATGCAAAATAAATATATAATGAAAAATAAACCTAGAAATGTTTAAGACATGAATAATAAATCACAATTTTTAACTTTTATGTTTCCCCACCATGACCACTTTTGCAATGACTAAAGCAACGTGGACCTCATGCACAAAAGAGCTCATCATCCACATCCAGTCACAAAACTAGGCCGCTCCCATTTTGTTTACATTCCTCCGTACCCACCTGTAAGACTCCTGATTTCTTAATGACTACACACCCGTTTGATTATAGTTTGTAGTAGGTCTGTGTCTGGTTCAGGAAGCCCTGAGGGCTTTTTTAAGAACGCTGTTGGGAGGACATGAGCTAAACTCAGGCTACATCTCAGACTACATCTCAGACTCACTTGTGCTTTGGGCAGTTAAGAAAGACCATGGCCATCTCACTGATCTTTAGGCTGAGGGGTAGAAAGGTACATTCTTCTGTATACCATCACAGTGATCCCACGATTTATATTGTTAACATCAAGCTAATTTGCATTTAATTATTAAACAATAGGGTCTATGTTGGTATGGCAATAAGAAACATGAAAAATATTAAACATCCAACCACGCTACTGGCTTGGCTGCATTAAGGATATTCTAATCATTACCCCCACTTGTGTCTTCAATGGTACTTTTAATCTGTAATTTGGACAACAGGGTTATACATTTGGCCAATTTTCTAATATCATGGAAACCTAAAACAACAGAACTGTTGTTTTTTTCATCCCATTGCTTCCTGCTGAACAAGTGACTTGTAGAACACTTTCATAGATTCACACATTAATGCAATATGAACTTGTAAATATGTTAATGACGGTTTTTTTGGTAAAGTGTGGTCAAAGGCCAGGGTTAGTCCAGGAAAAAGTCCATGAATTTAAAAATGAAGCATCGGTCCCTTATGGGGACATGGCATAACATTTCAAACTCTGCTTTTTACTGTCATTATTCGTGAATATAGTGGCATTTCCTGAAGACAATAATGGGCTTGGCCTTGACATATCAAGACAATTGTGCTGCCTACCAGTGCCCCAGGCTACAACGTGGATACCGTTACAGGAAGACCACCCCACCCACCGCGTTTTCTCCAGAAGGAAGTGTGTGTGTTGGTGCAAGAGCGAACATGTGGCAGGAATACGCTGAATGAGGACCGGCAGGTAGTTCTTGTTAAGTCGTTACAACTTCTGAAACAAGCTTGTTATGGACTTTTTTGGCTTTCGATCCACCACAAGGCTTGCGTCGTTTTAGTCTGTGCATGTGTGCATGCATGTGTGTGTGTGGGGGGGGGGTTCTTGCATTGACATCAAAAACACAGACCAGTAAACTTGTGCCTTTCTCTTTATTAGAGAGCGTAGAGAATAAGTGCTGAGTGCGACCGCATGCACACCAGTAATTACCCAGGATGCACAGCACAGAGGGGCTAACTGTCTGTTTGTGGGTGTGCCCAACACAACATTATAACACACACACACACACACACACACAAACACAAACAATAGCCTTTTGGAATAATTTTTGTACAAAAAATCAGTGTTTCTAAATAAACTTTTCCTAAATGTCCAGTGCACATCAGTCAAGTCTCCAACAATGTAAAGTAAAGTGGACCCTTGTAGTCATGTGCAACACACCACAGCTTACAGTGTAAACAGAGTGAAATTCTTTCTCTGCATTTAACCCATTTAACTCGTTCACCAAGTGAAGCAGGGGGCTGCCACCAAAGCGGGGCGCCGGGGGAGCAGTGTGTGGGGGGGCGGTACCTTACTCACGGAAACCTCAGTGATGACACTAGCAGGGCTACAAACAAAACTCATATATTACCAACAAATTTTTATGGCAGACCATGATAGAATCAGTGAGTCTTTTTATCTGGGCAGAACATATTTAACAGCATGTTCATATTCACAATGATTCAGGCTAATATCTGATGGAAAGAACAGAAGTGACAATTTCTGCTGGAATTTAGAGATGCTGTCTTTTCTTTCATGCGTAGCAATGTGAGCAGAAAAATGGGCCGGGGATTAAACCAGAAGTGTGTGTGAGGTGAGTGGGCGCCTTTGTGAATCACAGTGGGCAGCAGAATAATCAAGGTTGTTAATAACTGCCGTTAAAAACATGCCTTCAGAAAGTAATTAAGACTAGATTGTGGAACAGGCACGCCCATTGGCTCACAAAAGCTGATACAATTGTGCCTTTGGACTAAGAGCTCATGGGCTCGAATCCTACCTTCAGTACACCACTCTGGGGTCCCTGAGCAAGACCCTTAAGCCCAGGGTGCTCCAGGGAGACTGCCCCCTGTACTTAGGAAAAAAAGCTTCTGCTAAATGCCGTAAATGTAAAATTGAGTTCTTGAGGTCAAATTCATTTTAATTGATACCCAATAGTACTGAAATGATTTGGTTGATGCCATAAAAATGCCATAAAAATATTGAAAAATATTGAACATCCAGCAATATGCAACCTTACTTGGCCACATAAGGTGCCCACAATACTAAGTGGGGGTAGAATTTGCCCTGAAAGAAATGAAGGGAGAACAATGTACGGTCCTCAGTATTCTGGTACAGCAGCATTAAATAATAATAAATAAATAAAAATCCAGAGGTTGAAAGGTTAAGAAGTATTCCTGGCAATTTTTGGGCCTGCAGTGTTCTAACTTATCACATTCCAACATAATTGTATTGCCTGTGGCCATTATCTGTGAGTCACAAAGCAATTACAATGCTTGAATAAGTCACAAGTAGCTCTCAACCTAGAGGAATGTCAGTCATCCGATTTCTGCCGTGCTCAGTTTGAGTGTGGGCAGTGCTGGTAGCCAGCTTTTGGTTACCCTTGGTAACTCTCTTCTTCTCTGTGACTGATGGCCATCTTTCTATTTTTGATGGCAATCTTTTGCTAAACCTTTTTTTTCCCTTTATTCTTGCACTTTTTAAAGAGAGATTGGTCAGACACCCACTCTGGATCTCTGAATGCCCATTAGAATGCATGCACTTGCTCCCACCTGCCCCTACAGCTTCAGGCTTTTTGTCACCCACCCCACACTAAAATTAGTTCAGGCAACTTTTCAACATAGTAACTTTACAAGACTAAGAACTTTTCATATAGATTAATGTAAACATTTTCTCACTATGTAATTTATGGACTAAACTGTATTCTTTAAATAAAACAAAGGCAAAACCAGAACCATCTTATACTCTTCAAATATCTGTCAATTTATGTAAAAACAAATACACTACTTTTCTTATTCTTTCAAATGTAGTTCTTACAATTGCAGCCAATATAGGCTTGGTGTCTGACGCTTGATTCTTATACAAGTAATAGAATCTCATAGCCCACAAAACAGCATTGTGAAACTGACTTAAGACATCACATATGGTGCTGAGCAGTTAAAGGACTCTCAGCAGGACTGTGGACATTTTCCATCTACAAAAACTGCCCATATTTGTGGATAACTGGTGGAACTGATGAATAGTGATGTCATATAGTGTCAAACATAATGTAGTTTAAAGTAATCGATGATTGAAGCACATTGTTTCCACAAAGTTACTTGTTAGCATGTATTATTCTCTTACTCTCATTTCTTACCACATTAACCTCATTGCTTCATCGCAAAACTACAGCAAATCTTTAACATCTGACCTATAGATTTGGAAAACTACAGAAGACCACTGTGACAACCATTCCAGTCCAGTGTCTGTTAAATTCCTACACAAGCACCTCATTCTGCTTTATGAGGTACTGATTAGTGATTAGCTGAATCACATCTTATTTAAAGAGGAAAAGTATAAAACACTGCTGTAATCGACTCTCTCCTCTCACACTGAGACCAGTTGGATGGTGAAACACTACTAGAAGTTCCTCAAAGCTCATCATTACCATTTTGTTTAAGAGAGAACGAGAGATTAGTTTTCTTTGAATTATTCAGGTTCTGTAAATGCTGCATCATTTCTCTTATTCTGATGTTTTCATTTAAAATGTTGCTTTAAAAAACAATATTTTTATTTGGAAAATAGGAGAAATCTTGTCAGCAGTTTCAAAGATAAAACCTGAGAAACTAAGCATTTTTGCCGTGGTCTCTTATTTTTCCGAAATTGTATTTAAAATAAGGGCAGAATGATGCCCCTTAATTTTTTTTACTGTCCTTATTGTTTGAATGAAAAACAAGTTTGACAAGCTACTTGCATTAAAAACAAACACAGGGTTGTTATCATGTTGCTGTTTTGTTGGAGTACAACGGCTTAAACCACACAAACAGCACATATAAAAAAACCCAGTGAACAGTGACCATTTCATTCATACCAGTGTTACTTGCTCAGCAAAACAAATGTCTCAGGAGTCCCCGCTCCAGTCTGCGCCTTCTGGCTAGGTTCCCGTCTGACTGATCAGATCAGAATGTATCCGGCATGCGCGCTTAAGATCAAACGGCACTGAGGTGCCTTCAGAGACCTGCGTTATGAACTGCGCACATGCTTGACAATCCTGGCATTTTAGCAATACCAGAAAATACATCCATGTCTGAGAGAGACTGCTCTCCTACAAGACTAGAATGTGAGATATCAATGCATCTAATAGGAGCTGCATTTATTTGATTAAACGACCAGTTATTCAAAAACCACTTCAGTAGAACACAGCCGATGAGCCAAGACATCTTTAGCTTTAGCTAGAGCTACATTAACATCAGGATACACCCAAATCATTTCAGACTTGGGACCATGGACTTATTGTGAGCTACCAAAACGATCAAAACTTCAACATGTAGCTGAACTTAATACTATCATTTAGACAAAAGGGTCTGTTTTCACTAATAGCAGGAGTGCTGAACTAGAATCAGTTTTTGTGATAATAAGGAGAAGAGTCTGAAGAAGAATCTGATCCAGTCTTTCCTACAAATACCAGTTCCAGTGTCGTCTGTAATGGAGGTTTGTGTCCTAAACCAAAGTAACAAGTCTCCAGCACCTTAATGAAGAGCTGGATGCAGATTGACAGTTTTGAGGATGTAGTAGAGGAAAAGAGTTATGCGATTGTTAACTTCTGTTAATTAGCTACATTAGATTGTAGCTCCAGCACCACAAGACTGCCTTGGTTGACTGAGAGAAATATTTGTCAAATTAGATTTTTTTAAACTATTCATTTTAGTACAACAATACAGGGTATCAGATCCTAAGACATGTTGTTTTCCGTGCCATTTCAAATACCAGTTATGTGTTGGTGGTAAAGCATTCTGGAGACGAATTTTCAATCTTAATTGACGTTTTGTCTTTGGTTTCCCCTTGATCAGGGGTCGCCAACTCTGGTCCTGGAGGGGCGGTGTCCAGCACAGTTTGGTGGTAGTTCATGAATTACCAGGAGCCAGGAGTTTCAGAGCAGGGAAATCACCAAAACATGCTGGAAGTTGGTGACCCCTGCCCTAGATGTTTTGTGAAGTGTGGCAGATAAGTGGCAGACCCTTGGTACTCTAAATCAAAGATCCCCAACCACCGGGCCGCGGACTGGTATCAATCAGTGAGTCGTTTTGTAAATGTTGAGCTCTAAATGTTTAGAAGATATGCTAATTGGCCACGCCCCACGATTCATAGCAGGGGTGGGCTGCGTGCTGTGATCTGCCCTCACCATCATGGAGGATTTGCCTTAAATGATCTTAAATCTAATTGTTAAATATGAAAAATATATCTCCACTCTAAATGTGAAACTCCACAGTTAGATAGGGCTCAGTGACACCTTTCCACCTTGAAGAGAAAGTGACCATTCTGTCATACATGAACACATCACAGCACACACTGCGAACAGCACGAAATACTTTATCTGCATTTAACCCATTCACCAAGTGAAGCAGCGGGCAGCCATGTGGGGACGATACCTTGCTCAAGGATACCTCAGAGGTGCTTAGCAGTCTTGAAAATTGAAATCATGACTTCTTGGTTGCAGGTGAACGCCCAAATCACAAGGCTACCAGCTGATTGATTTTCAGAATCTGAAAGGTCTTTTATTTTGAAAAAAAAAAAAACACGCTCATCTCGGTCACATGATATGATGGGTAAGTATGTAGCCCACAAGCTAGCAAATTCGAGTAAAAAACAAAGTATATATCTAAAATACTGTTTACATGAAACTGACACAAAAAAGGTTGGTGACCGCTGCTCTAAATTGAGTGAGAAAAGACTGCAACCTTTACTGGGAGCCATGAGGATGCTCAGACCAATAACACTAAAACAGCTGTAAAAGCATCAAATAAAGCATGAGGTTGAGCTCTAACAGACTTTTTCTGCATATTCCAAAAAAAAAAAACCTCTGGTAAAACTGAACCTCTATAATACCATTAACGTGCGATTTGGACATAACCGTGTACCTTATTTTTTAATATTGGCACATGTCCACTGTAAACTGCACACAGTGATGCTGCATTCGAATGCTTGACCATCAGAAACACAAGTGGTGAAATCTGGCAAGTTCCACATAGCTGTTTACTACTAGTGATGTGAATTCAGTAGTCACTGGTCCACCCAATAAACTTACTGCTAGAAAAATACGTATATACCTATGATGACCCGAACGCAAACTGATTTTTGACAATATATGAGTTGTGGAGCACATTCCCAATGGTCCAACCCCAAAATCCTCCACTGACTCTGAATGGTCTACAGCCTCCCACAGTGCTGTACAGATTATTCCACACAGCCCGTCTCTGTCGATCAAAGTTTGAGGTTACTCACCGGCTTCTTTGCCCTCTGTCGCCCCCTGATGTTCGTCCAGCCTCAGGTCGCTCAGCAGGTGCTCCAGGATCTTGTGTGGCGTTCCGGACACCACCACATACCTGTCGGAAACAGCAGAGGATGAAGAGTCGGATGGGTAGTCTTCCTCGGTGGAGCAAACTGAATAAGAGCTGCTGCTCCACCCCCTGCTGCTTAAATCATCTCTGTCGTCCTCATCTCCCTCCTCGTCAATGTAGCGGAAATGCGGGACGTCAAAGGTGGCCTGGACGGCATCGTCCTTAGAGCTAGAACTAAAGCTACTACACTCAGAGCCTTCATCATCATCATCGTCATCATCCTCTTCCTCTTCCACCAGGGTGACAGGTCTGAGGTTGCGGCGGTTTGGTCGGACGCTGCCCATTTCCACACGTGTCACTGCGTCATGCCCCAGGCCCGGTGGGGAGACGAGCCAGGCACACACTGCCCTGCTCCAGCAGCCCAGGCCCAGTCTGGGTGCTCCAAGCTGGCCACACACACACACACACACACACACACACAAACTTACATTCACACTCTGCCTCTTCCTCCCTGCCTGCACAGCAGACACTCCCTGCACTGTCACTGCCGCTGGAGCCTAAACACAAGCACTACTTTCCTGCGGCATGCAAGGAGACTGTATTCAAGCACACACACACACATACACACACACACACACACACACACTCAATCACCAGGCACCCCCCAGACACTGACTATAGTAAGAAACACACAAACACAAACACCCATACACCTGCTAAGAAGGGACAAATATTCTTCCCCTCTAGCCTCAGCCATACAGCTAGAGACACACACTCACACACTTCATCCACACACACCCACGGGCAAACTCCCAGTCTGTCAGAGGTCGCTGCATTCACTGTTCCTGCAAGCTCTGCAGCCTGAGTTTATGAAAACGGCATGGGGAGGGGCAAGTGATTGGTGATTGGAAGGAGGAGAGCGGTTCAGAGGAGGTGACTGAAGGAGGGGGAAGGCGGAATAATGAGAGAGAGACACACAGAAAAAGAAACAGAGAGAGAGAGAGGCAGAGAGGGCTGGGCTCACCTTCTATCACTTTCGTCCTCTTTGACTCCTCCTCCAGCTGTCTGCGGCGATGTCCGGTCAGATGCCACTCTCTGAAGCACCAGTACGTCCTGACCCCTCTCCTTCAGACACACACGCACAGCTCCCTCGCCCTGCGCCTGGGGGGGCATGACCCATCATATCAGGAAAGAACTACATGTGCTTACATCACTTTAATCATTTAAGAACTATTTCATTCAGTCATACAGACGTGTGCAAAACTTTGGGCGCCCAAGTCAAATTGCATTATATTTTAATCTAGAATGTTAAACTCACATAAACAAAACATTGTGCACTAAAATAAAAAAAATATTTAAGTATAACATTTAGAGGATAATCAAAGTATGTCATTTTCCTCTAAGTGTTCACACTTTTGCATATGACTAACATATTTAATATTGATTTAAATATTCTATACTGTTCTGTAACATTATATTGTATTATATGCTGTTCTATATTACAGCAATATTGAGAGGTAATTCAGTTTAATATTTACAGTAATTTTTCCTGTATTAACAGTAAATATGCTAGTCCAGACTACATCTTTAGTTCTGAGGAGAACTGAGGTACAGTAAGACGACGGTGGTTTGGTGAAAATGTATAGGAAATCAGACTGCAAAGAAGAGAAGCTTCAGCAATTTAATCTCTTACTCAACACCATTTTCTATTAAAATGATGCACTTTGGATGCTAATTGTATTATAACTTAATCTTAGGCAGCTTTCTTCCTCATTTTAGAGTCATCTACAGCTCTCTCCATCATTCTTTATGACACTTTCCAGCTTACTAGCTCAATACTATTAAATGGAATACTGGAGTAATTTTATCTATTGGTTTAATATTAGGAAAAACACAGATTACAGACATCTGAATGGTAGCACATGTACATGCACTTCAGTGAACTGAAATGTGCTGGACTAAGCAGAACATTCATTCAATGCCTGTGTGAGAGCGTGTACCTTCCTGAGGGTGAAAACGAATCATTGCAGGTATTTTGGATGCAAATATTCTGCTATGCAAACCACAACCACAGCAATCCTGCTTGGCTGGAACAATACTGGATATGACGTACATGGCAGTACATGCCTCAACTTGGTGTGTGTGTACCCCAAGGGACACAAACACAAACACACACACATACAAATACACAATGATATTATCATAATGAGGACATTTCATTAGACATAACGTATACTGTATCTCAGTAATACCAGAACTACACCTAAACCGAAGGCTGACCTTAACCACACTAACCAAATGGCAATGAAGGAAAATGTCCCCACTTCTACAGATTTTCCAGTATTTCTATCATTATTATACATTTGGTCCTCACAAAAAGATAAATACGCCAACACACACACACACACACACACACACACACACACACACATACAGACACAAACACACACTCACACACCACTACTAATATACAGACATCCTTTTCAGATGTAGAACACAGAGGGTAATCTGAAAACATAGACGGGGGCAGCCAGAGGGGGGCGCTATGCTCCAGGTCTCAGCTCTATAGGACAATCAGTCCAGTGACGGCAAGTGTGATCTCGCAATGAGATTGTCTGGGGACAGAAATTGTTTAATGTTTAATGTGGGTGGGAACATAGACTTGTTAGGTTGGGAAGAAACCGAGTGTGAAATTTCGAAATCAATCCCATGCCCCCTGAAGGTGGAGCTCAAATTAGGGGGGCGATATTGCGCTGGCCAACACTGTCAGACGAAAAACAAGCCTCTCATTAGCCCAGGAATGTAAGGCAAGCTCATACAGCTAAAAAGATCCCCCAGAAAACTCTAATTAATCATGCTTTTGTGTGTCGTGTGCGTGGAGAACACACTGTACGCTGTAAAAATAAACATTTTCTCGTGCGAAAGAAAAACAGATCCATTAAAGGATTCATATTCTACATTTTTCCTAATTTGTTTTTTCCCCCTGTGGTCCCCCTGCGGACATTTGAGTGCGTTTATGTATCAACAGAAAGTTGCTGCTTTTTCTACCCTTTTCTTTTTATCCCTAAAAATTTAGCAGGCCTTTTTTAAACGGTGCCTTTTAAAATACCGACGTACATCCATATCTCTGACAGGCTGCTCCGTATTGGTTTTTAAAAGGCAGTCCAGGCTAAAACAATACTGAAACCTAAGTGTGAAAGGATTGGTCAGACTATTAAGATTAATAGGCAGATATAACGATACGAAAATGCAAATGTGTTGGATTACAGGTGACTCAGAATTGCAAATGACAATGGAATGTCTCAAAAACATGGCGTGTGTGTGTGAATGTGTGTGAATATGTGTGTGTGTGTGTGTTTGAGGGTCGTGTCCAGACTGCGCTCACCTTTTGATGGCAAAGATGAAAGGCACAGAAAGGATTGTAGACACTCAGCACTGGCTGCACACACACACACACACACACACACACACACCCACACCTGGCACAGGTGTGTAATGCTACCATATACAATACCTAAAACATACCCACACACTGCCTAACACAATTTGTCTTCACATTCAAAGAAAGCATGTTTGACACTCAGCGGAGATTCCTGTTTTTAAACACCACCATGTTCAACTAGCATGCCAAACACACACACACACACACACACACACACGCACACACACACACACACACACACACACACACACACACACACACGCACA
>JBBPDC010018533.1:0-12968 GCA_037974485.1 Hemigrammopetersius urotaenia | reverse complement strand
GTCGGCACATCCTGGACGCCTCCCTCATCCGGGACTACCGTCGTCGGGTATCCTCTCTTCCTGGTCCGTCTGGTGCCCAAAAAAATCTTTGTGTGACTGAATCCGTGACTCCTGATCCACGTAAAACTGGGGGTTTACTGTATTATTTTATATATAAATTTTCTCTCCAAATTTAGTTATTTTTTAGCCTTTGTCAATGTTATAAGACTCATATTACATGAAACTTAGAAACTGGTTAAAACAAACTTGGATATTTCATAGTAAACAAAACTAAACTCAAAATAAGGCAGGTTAGTCCACTGTCCTCAGTGAAGATAAACAACAATTTGCGGCGAAACATCTGTTTCGGGTTCCTTATATAGACACACATATCAGTCTTAACTCTGCACAACTGAAAGTCATTTGACGATCACTGCTTTAGGTTTTAGAACAAACAACACTCTGTTGTCATCCCCTCTTTCCCTGGAAAAATATACATTTGATGTGGTCTTGATCGTATTTTTTGTCTCATTATTTCTTTTTTTACTTAAGGAACCTTTTCTCTCTGACTAGCTCATTGTCTACATCATACATTTAATCAGCCTACTCTGCAAGTTTTATATTACTAATTAAATAGCCTCCCTCTGTGGGCCACAAGACTGCGACATAAGGAGTTGAAACTTCAGGTCATTTCTGTTTGCAGGTTTGATGAATACACTTGGCTCTTCTCTGTGGATTGGACTGAACAGTTTGGACTTTGAAAGTGGATGGCAATGGAGCAATGGAAACCCATTCAGATATCTGAACTGGGCTCCAGGTAAGAACTAGGCACCCTAACAACTAGTCACTGTTATAATTCTACACTTTCTCATTTTGTTTTATCTATACTGCTTACTGTGCAATAAGAATATGATTCCAGTGTAACATGTGCTTATGTGCACTAACGTAGTGTGCAATTGTCATGATGTGTGCGAGGGAGGGAAAGGGGAGGACGCGACGGCAATATAGAAGGAACAGAGGCTTTAATATAAACAAAAAAGAAAAATACAACAACCAAACACAAACACTGGAAAACCAGGAATAACACAAATCCAGAAACAGACAGATCAAGAACACACACACACAAGGAATAACAAATACAGACACAAGAGAACAGGGGTCAGGCTGGGCTTTAAATAATCGAAACAAATGAGAAACACGTGAAACTAATGATAACGGGACGTGGTACAAACAGAACGTGCTGACCAGAAAGGGAGAAAGGGAGTGCACGGGGAAAACACGGAAGAAAAGAAAGTGTACTGACATACGGGGAAACCGAAACAGACGCAGACACGGAGATAAAACTAAAGCAACAGAACACCGGAGACGGGACTAAACCGAGCGAATAGTAAAAGAAACTAATATTCAGGAGACAGGGAACGGAAAACACGGGAGGAGGCCGAGGCGACCGTCACAGCAATATTTTAAATAGTAGTGCAATATTTAAATTTTCTGATTCTAATTTTCCATTCACATTACTTTTACACTGCTACATTGTCTATTTACTGTTAATTTATTCTGGTGTTCTGTCATCATACCTATAGTGCAATACTTATCACTAAAGAAATTCGACACAATGTCCACATTTTCTGTCTTCTTATTGTCTGTCTGATGTCCTCTGTTTGTTTTTAACTTGCACGCTGTTAAAATTTGTTTGTTACTCTATGCTGCACTGTGGTCCATGGAGAAACATTATCTCATCTCACTATGTACATGTACAGAGCAGCTGATGACAATAAAGCAACCTTGACCCTTGAACACTTCAAATTCTCATGTTTAACCAACTGTGTACAAAGTACCTGTCTCATCTCAGGCCACCCCTCACTGGAGCCTGGTCTGAACTGTGCTACACTGAATGCTGGGAAGGTATTTAAATGGGAGAGTTTGAGTTGCAGTAAAAATTGGGCTACGTCTGCCACAAGGGAAACTCAACTACCACTACACCTTCTGTGGGTAAGGTATACAGGCAGTAATGCACAAACTCGCATGCACATTTTTTTCATTTACGTCTTCTTGAGCTCCCTCTCTCTTGCCCTGTGTGTGTATTTCTTAGGTAAGGATCAGCCCACTTTCTGCCCACCTGGATGGGTGCCATATGCAGGCCACTGCTACTCTCTCCAGCGCACTAAAGTGATGTGGAGAGACGCTCTTTCAGCCTGCCATAAAGAAGGAGCCGACCTGGTCAGCATTCACAACATAGAGGAGCACAGTTTTATCATCTCACAGAGCAGATACTGTAAGAGTATACACCTGCACATGAGCATTTATAGACACAGAAATCCTGGAAACATTTTTAGAACGTATTTATCCCAGTGCTGATTAATCTACAACTAACAGATTTTACAGTGATTGTCTGGATCTGGTCATTAAGAAGGAGGATTAACATTCCCCATTCACAATCACTGTGATGATTTGATTTACACAGTGATCATGAATATCAGTTGAATCACTTGATGTGTGTTCAAGAGCACATAATACAGTAATCGTCACAGTCTGCAACCAGACATTACTCACCAACTATACTGATCTGCATCAATTATGTTGTTTCATACATGTGTGTGTCTGTGTTCCACAGTGCCCACTGATGAATTATGGATAGGGTTGAATGACCAGAAGACTCAGAATCTGTTTGAATGGTCAGACAGATCCCATGTTACCTTTACCAAGTGGATCGTGGGAGAGCCGTCACATAACATTAACCTCGGAGAGGACTGTGTTATCATGAAAGGAAAGGTACAACTATCATTTACCCACCAGTAACACCATCACTTCCCATTTAAAGTGTGGGTGTCTTAGGTGCATTCTCAGATGTGATGGTTGATATGTATCCTATGATGCTGTAGGATGGGAAGTGGGCAGACTTCATTTGTGAGAAGGAGCATGGATATATGTGTAAGAAGAAAGCCTCCAGCAAACCTTCAGGATCATCTGAAGTGATCAGCCCTGGATGCCCTGTTGTGAGTCACACACTCTTCAGCCTCAATTCAGCATTTACCACCATTTGACAAAAATATAACAGTGTTGAAGCGACTTCTACATCATTACAGCTTGATGCAAGTAAAGGCAGCTTTTAATGCCAGGCAGTTTGCTGACGATATATCCAAGACACGTACTTTCATTATATGAATCTATGCTCATGTGTTTGAGCACGTTTTACTGTATAGCTGTAATATAAACCACCTTTAAAATATAAATGTGATCTTCTCTACCATGTAATACCTTTCCCTAGTTTCTACATGTTAGAGCTGCCAGGCAAGTTGAGGTCTAATCCAGAGGTTATCTGACACAACAAAATATCCACACAGAAAAAAAGAACCAAAACATTCCCGGTGGCTTCAAAACTTTCTTTGGAATGCTGACTCATTGTTCCTGAAACAATAAAGCCGTGAAACACATCCATCTTCAGTCGCAGGGTCAGAGTTCATTACCGGAGGAAAATGCTGATGATGACTTCTTTTAAATCACTGCATCAGTGTATTCCAGCGGTTATGAGAAATCACACTGTGGCTTCATGTTTCCTGCTGGTCAGTTTAATACCTTTCACTAGGATTCGATTTTTCCTGATTGGGGTATTTGCTGAAGAACACTGATGCTGATGACGTGACCTTAATAATCTTTCCTTTTATCCATGTCAGAACATTGACTCTCACTCAGAATTGTACCAGGGAGACAAATAATCCCATATGAGCACGTCATATCTGTACATCATATTTGAGCCAGTTCTGTTTCTGTGCTTCTTCCAGGGGTGGATCAGGTTTAGCTCTTACTGTTACAGTATTGCTATAGAGGCCAAAAACTTCAATGAGGCTGAAACAACATGTGGCCACAGTGCAGCTAACCTGGTACATGTTGCTGACAGGTAATGCATGCACACTTTTACAGAGACGTTAATCCAGCTGCTTCTATGCATGTCACAGACCATGTGCTTAACGTGTTCTTCCTCTCTTTTACTAGGTATGAAAATGCTTTTCTGATCAGCCAGATTGGTCTACGGCCGGAGAAATATTTCTGGATAGGATTATCCAATAAAGAACAAGCTGACCACTTTCAGTGGACAAATAAGGCAACAGTGAAGTTTACACATTTTAACGTTGGAATGCCAGGTATGTTTACTTGTACACCATAGAAATCAAGTTGATTTACCTTCACATACTGTACTCTCATACTGTAAATTAACATATACACCTTTTTTCCCCCGATCTCTGCTCTATCCTGACATACTTGAAGCAGTTTGAAGTTGAACCTCATACAGCTGTGCTGAGAGCTAGGACTGATCATAAATGTGGCCGTATTCTTAGAAGTGGATTTTAAAACATACTCTACAACTATAAGCAGCTTCTTGTGTCCATCTCTAAGTGTAATCTTTGCTGTGCTTGTCTGAGGCAAGAAATGACAGGTTTCAGTTAATATCTCTAACTGGTGCAAGCTCGTGTAATGATCGTGGTCCATGATTTTTTCCTGATCTAGTATTTCATTTTAGAACAACTCTTTAAAAAAAGTTGCACTACTTTAATTTGCTTCATTGTTCTATTTACAGGCGTATTCTATTTACGAAGAGTTTCTAATGGCGTCAAATGTACTAGACAAAACTGTGGGAATCTGCCGATTTGTTTGTAATAATAACTCTGACTAACACTAAAGGTGAATGATTACTTGCAATTTTATTATTGTCTTCTTCTGTGTCTGTACGATGCTCAGATAAGCACCACGGATGTGTTGCAATGCAAACTGGGGTTTCGGCCGGATTATGGGATGTAATTTCATGTGACAGCAAGCAGAAGTACATCTGTAAGAAAATGGCAGACGGTGTCACCACGACGAAAGAGCCTCCTACGACTCAACCTCTCAGCTGCCCCAGCAGATGGTTTAAAAAAGATCCGGGCAATTGCATTCAGGTATGATCATGCACAGAGACCCAATAAAACAAGTGCTAGTTTGGAATGTAACCATATTAATGGACTGTAAGACTTTGCTGGTAAGCTAGTGCAACACAGGTGTACATAGTCCTAATCACACAACACATTTTTGGTCGTCACTCAGATATACAGTGAAAATAAGGAAAATAAGAAGACGTGGTTTGAGGCCCGTGATTACTGCAGAGCCATTGGTGGTGACCTAGCAAGCTTCCACTCTGAAAGGGAAACTGACACTCTCCCGTAAGTTCGGAAACTTGTTTTACGCCCATTCAGATGATTTTGTAATTGCACAGGTGCATACTTTCTAAATGCTGTGCATTATGCAACTGTGTACTTCAACTATGTTACGAGTGTCTGTCTACCCTACAGGCAGTAGATTTTAATACTCATTTTTATTACATGTACTGATAGTGTTACGTCTGCAGAGTGGCCACAGGAGGCCGCACTTAGAGTCTTGTATAGAGACTTTTATTTTGACATTCTGTGTTCTTGTTTGTGTCGGTGTTTGCCTTGTCAGCTGTCTTGTGTTTAGTATAAGTGATTGGGATTTGTGATTGGTTTTTGTCAGAGTTTGTCAGTGTAACTATAATGCCTCGCCTCACTCTTGTGCACAGAGCAGATTCCATTAGATGGTATTTTTATTATAAATGACACAGACTCTACAACTAAATAAAACAAAAAGCCACAAGGGGCTAACAGAAACAAAGCTATAGATAGGAGACACAAGGAGCAGGGAAGGTGAGACACATTGTGAGGGGTAACCAGCAACTAGAACATAAATTCAAAGCACTTAAATACACTGACAAACTCTGACAAAAACCAATCACAAATCCCAATCACTTATACTAAACACAAGAAAGCTGACAAGGCGAACACCGACACAAACGTGAACACAGAATGTCAAAATAAAAGTCTCTATACAAGACTCTAAGTGCGGCCTCCCGTGGCCGCTCTGCAGACGTAACAGATAGCAAGTGACTAATACTGTGCATGTCAGTAACAGTATGTTTATGTATTATTTACTATCCTTATTAAGGCATGGCATGAGTTTTGATAGTTCATGGATTGGCTTTAACTCTCTGGATGCTAATGCTGGCTTTGTTTGGTCAGATGGAACATCGGTGAGTTTGTTTTGAATCACTTTTCCTTTTCTTTTTTGCTTACAATTTGTAGTATGTATTTGTTTTTAAAGCAAAAGTAACTATAAGTAATCCAAAGGCTGTTTTTACTTTGGCAGAAGTGATGTAATGGTTTGGTAGCAGTTTCAGGTTTGGGTATTTGTGTATCAAAGTTGTTATCTTACATTTACATTTACATTTACATTTACGGCATGTAGCTGACGCTTTCATCCAGAGCGACGTACATCACTGCTCAAATAGTCCACATCTGTTTCTTAAACCTGTAAAGCAGCTAAAATCCATGTCCACCTTTCTTAGATCAAAACGGATACGGTATGCAGGGGGTTTTATGTGCTTATGTTTCTACTTCTTATTTGTATTCTCCAATGTGTTTGTGTTTCTACATGTTAGTCAGACTATGAAAACTGGTCATATGAGGAACCCAATAATTACAATGATAACGAGCACTGTTCGGAAGTCAGCTTCTACTATGGTCACAGGTGGAATGATAGAGATTGTGAAGCCTACAATAACTGGATCTGCCAAATAAAACTTGGTAGGTTGCACACACACACACACACACACACACACACACACACACACACACACACACACACACACACCCTTCTTAATTTCCTGTCACAATCCCAGTCTGTGGCCACTAGTGGCCGCCATCGGACTTCTTCGATTTGTTTTCTAATCTCCAGTCGGATTTAAGTGAGGTTTCAGCCGACCGGAGATTAGGCATTAATCAATAGGTCCTTGGTTCATGCACCTTTGTATTTAAGTTGATTAGGTTTCAGGTTGTGTTATCGGTCCTTACCCCGGTTGATGTCCCTCTCTGTGATTAGGTTTCAGTTTGGCCTCTTTCAATTCTATTTCCAATAAATCTCTCTGTTATGGCATGTGCCTCCACATTTCTGTCTGCACATAGCCGGTTTGTGACATTTCCTGCATGAAAACTGCGTATCTAGATGCCACAATACCGTGATGGCACATGCAGAGTATTTTGAACTATGTGCTTTACAACGTTAGTCCAAGGGATTGTCAAGAATAAATTCTAATGAGCATTTCCAAGTCTGTTAGAGCAAGGAAAACAGAAACATAATAAAATAATACTGTACAATGTTCACACAGTACAGCATAAACTTTGTTCATTGAACTTTTCCAGGTACAACTCCAAAACCCCCACCTACAAGTAACCCCCAAGGTAATAACTGCATCCACTGTGAATCTTCCCAAGCTTTCAGGCAGACTATTGAATTAGCTCATTTGTTACAATTGTATTCTGACTAATCCTCTCATAGTATAGTACATCGTTTTAGTATTACAAAATGTGACATTTCTAGCTGTAATCTGAGGCTCTGTATTTGTTTATATGTACAATATGTGTGTGTGTGTGTGTGTGTGTGTGTGTGTGTGTGTGTGTGTGTGTGTGTGTGTGTGTAGCTGAGTTTAACGTGACTGATGACGGCTGGATCCAGTTCAATGATAGCCAGTACTTCATTAATTTTGATCGCTTGCCTATGGAAGAGGCTCGTGCGTCTTGCAAGAAGAACCATTCTGACCTCCTCGTTATTACTGGTAAAACTGAAAGGAAGTTTATATGGAAACAGGTGAAGGACTTAGTAGTACTAAATGTCTCAATTTGAATAAATAATGCTGATATTAACACAACTCATGAGGTTTAATGAATTCCTTCTGGCAGATTTCAAGAGGCTCTGAGGATCAGTACTACATCGGAATGACAGTAGGACTTGATAAATCTTTTAGGTAACACTACTCAAGCAGCGACACTAATTGAATGTTCAAAACCATTTCGGTTAAACTGCAGTTTAACACTTCCTTTAATACTCTTCTAGTTGGATGGATGGTTCACCGGTTGTCTATACAGCATGGGAAAAAAATGAACCAAACTTTGCCAACAATGATGAGAACTGTGTTACCATGTACAAGAGTATGGGTAAGACACATCTACAACATTCCATTATTTGTTCATGTGTATCACTATTTAGACGATTTCAGTGAAGGTTGAGCGTGCATCAAACTATATCTGCCTGTCAGGATACTGGAACGATATCAACTGTGGAGTACCATTACCCTCTATCTGTAAAAGAAGCATTAATTTTGCCACAAGTACTGTGGCACCTACCACTGTGCCAAAGGGAGGTTGTGCCCCTGAATGGACTTCTTTCCAGGGAAAAGTAGGTGAAATTTCCAGAAACAATGACTTTCTAATGCTAAACTATAAAGCTGTAATCACAAATGATTTATAGACATTTTGCACTGATGCAGTGATGACCTACATCAAACATTGATACTTGTTTATGTAGTTTCTCATTTCCCATCTAATATAAAAGAAATTTCCTCCCAGTGTTATAAAATTTTAGGGAAGGATAGTGCGGCGGCATGGCGTGACGCCCGAAAATACTGCATCTCTCAAGGAGGTAATCTGGCATCCATTCGGAATCGAGCAGAACAAGGTGAGCTTCAAACTTAAACAGAAAAATAAGATTTTGTTTAAAACATTTTTGGTGCCATATAATGGTTACACACAGGGGTTCTAATATATTTTATGTTTTATTCAGCAAACAACCAGAAATTATGCTCTGAAATGAGCAGAACAAACACACACAAGTACTTTGCCCTAATCTCCAAAACATGCAAGTTGACCGGGGTACTGCCTTTCTATGTCTAATAGAACATTCCATTTTATTCATTTCATGTAACCAGGTTGTCACAAAGCAGCTTTTTCACATCCAGGTTCTCACAAAGTCCGGGTCTGAGCCCGTAGTGAGTAAGCCAAAGGCGACAGAGGCGAGGAAAAACTCCCTCAGCTGGAGGAAGATACCTCGGGAGGAACCAAGACTCAAAAGGGGAATCCGGCCTCCTCAGGTTGACCCAGAGAGAAAGAAACAAGAATCTTTAAGGGGATAAATAACAAGAGAAGGCCTTAATGAATAAGATTACAGAGAGTTAGTTCTGTTTAAATTTGTAGAGGAATATTTATATCTGTGAGGAGTGCAAATTAAGACTTAGAGCAGGCTAGCTAGAAAGGGCAGAACCGAGAGGTTTGATGGGTATGAGAGCACCCTGGTACACCGGCACCTCCACTCCACCGTCAACAAACCTGAGTGAACGTAAGGAGTGGTTCCAGTTCACTTCAATACTCTGTGCCAATCGCTTCCTGGCTCTACACCTTCCATCAAATGGGAAAAATGAAATACAAAAAGCCTGATTAACCAAGTGTTAAGGTTGGTCGGTGGCCGCTAGAGGCCACTGCTTTTTTGTTGTTTGACCCTGCTTTCTGTTCTGTGGACCTTTATTTTGACATGTCTGTTCTGGTTCTGTTCTTTTGTCACATGTTCTGTTCTCACCTGTTTTCTGTTTACGTGCTCCCCAGCTGCCTTGAGTTTCCCCGTGTCTGACAGAGTATCCTCATGTGTCCATCACCTCATGTTTGCACCTCGTTTTGCATCGCCTCGTTTTGTCTTGATCCCTGCTTCTGGTTTTTCACGTGCCTGTAGATTACGGCCCCCATGCCTTGTTTCGTTTCTGCCCTGTTTTGGTTAAATACAAGTATAGCATGGATGCTGCGTCTGGTCTCGTGCTCCGAGATAGCTCCGGGTTGGGGTTTAGCCGCCCCTCCCGTGACACCAAGTATGTTTTCAGCCTGGACTTTGAGACTGTGTCTGAATCCCGAATGTTTGGTATTGCATTCCAGAGCTTTGGGGGCTAAACATGAAAACGCTCATCTCCCTGCTGAAGCTTTCATAATTCTATTTAAAAGTAAGTAGTCAGCACCTTGAGATCTGAGTGACTGTGGAGGTTCATAGTAGGAAATAAGTTCACAGAGGTAATCAGGAGCGAGACCATTTGAGGCTTTAAATAGGCAAAAGTACAAAGAAAAGATTTTCATTGACAAATTTAATTATATTTGGTAAGCATACATTTAGAACTGAGACAGAGGGAAGTCTGTCTTCTTACACTTCTAAATCCTTTGGGAACAGAAGAAACAAATTGTTGCAGTTTTGGAACAGTGGAATTTTTGCCCATTCTTGTTAACAGTCCGTGGTCTCCTCTGTCTGAATCATATCTTCAAGCACACATACTCTTGTTTCTGGGAAAAGACGTCATCTTGATGGGAACATATGTCTCCTTAAAATTCAAATGTACGTTTCTGCATCAATGGTGCCTTCACATATATACAGATCATTTATGCCATGGATGCCCCATACCATCACAGATGCTGTTTTTTTGCACCTTTTGTTAATAATGATGAAGACTTTTTCATCTTTAGCATCTTCAGAATCACATTTCCATTGTCTTTCAGTCCATCTCAGATGAGCTCAGGCCCAGAGAACTCGTCTGCCTTTTTGCCTCCTCCTTACATGATACAGTTTCAGGGAGTATTTCTTGATGCAGCGGTAAATTGTGTTCAGAAGAACCAATGTCCCAAAGCAATCCTGAACCCATGTGGCTATGTCCGTCACAGTAGCATGACCTTTTCTGATACAATACCACCAAAGGGCTCTAAGGTCACACACATTCAGCATCGGTTTTCACCCTTTTTTAATTTGATACATAATTCTCTCCCGAAGTTTACGACCATGTGGTCAAACACAACCTTTCCTAACAACCTTCGGTGGATGCTCTTTTTACACCAAGCCTTGATACCCATACCTTTTACCAGAACGTTTCAGAAAGTTACTTGTTCAACCTTTTCAGTCTCATTTTGCCTCTGTCCCAACTTTGAAGTATTTTGCAGGCATCAATTACTAAATGAGTTTATGTTTCCCAAATAAAATTGAGCTTGTCAGTGACAACATTGAATATCTTTTCTTTGTCCTTTTGCCTGTTAAAAAACTGAATTACAGATTTTAGTTTTTATTGCATTTTTAGAAAGTGTCCCAACGTTTTTTTTGGAAATGAGGTTTGTATCTTTAGGTGGTTTATTGCATTGCTAATAGATTGGCCGACTACATACACAGTCTTTCAAAAAATGGTGATTTATTAAAGAATAATATGGAATTTATAAATTATCAGTTTAATTCAACACCCTTTCCTTTCTTCATAGCTTTTCCATACCAAACAATTAAATATGTGCAAAACAAGTGTCTATGAGAGGCTTCCTAGGCTTCTGTAGCACCTCCCTGATGCCATGTACCAGAACACAGTCATGTGTCATGTCAGTAAAGGAGTGAGCAGTGCATGTTTCGAACAAAAGTAGTCAGTATTTTTTTACTGCTACAAATTCCATACAGTCCATACAACTCTCTGTTCACATGAGGCTTCTGACTAGGGAAGGTCTTGATCTGTTTATGGGATGTCATTAAAACATATTGATACAGAAGAAGTGTAACTTACAGTATCCACGTTGGAGGCTGAAGTAGAGTTGGTGGCAAACAAGCTCCATTACGTATGTTGAAACTGCTGCTGGGGAATCAGAGTCTGCCCCCTCAGGCCAGACCATCAAGGTGCTTTCTGAAGGTGTCACTCGTCTGATCAGAGATGTGTGTTTGGGAAGCAGAACATACTGTCCCAGGTAGGACTGTGGAATGGCCTGTAGACGGGGTCCAGGATATTGTCTCCTCTAGGTAGGACCCACTTTTCATGGAATTCGGTTTACCAATACAGAGATAGTATCATATTGTGACAATTCCTACCCCTAGTTTTTACTCTGTGTTTCATACAAGCAGCATTAACAGTCAAACATAATTTCATTCACATCATGGTGTTTTTTAGTGACTTGCGCATTCATACAGAATTCAGTTGTGTTATGGTCATGTGTGTGCACCTATCCAGACTTTTACAGTGCCTTGGAGAGTTTGGAACAGAGTAATGTAAAGGTTTAAATAGGGTTGTCTGACCATTACACCAAAAGGGACTTTACTTCATTCCAGTACATAAACTTTAATATGAAGTTGTTCCCCCCTTTGGAGCTATAACAGCCTCCACCCTTCTTGGAAGGCTTTCCACAATTTTGTGGCAATTTGTGCCCATTCTTTCTGTAGAGCATTTATGAGGTCAGGCACTGATGTTGGATGAGAAGTTCTGGCTCACAATCTCCATTCCAGTTCATCCCAAAGGTGCTGGATGGTGTTGAGGACAGGGCTCTGTGCAGTCAGTCAGTTCTTCCATACTCAACTCCTCCAACCATGTCTTTATGGAGCTTGCTTTGTGCACTGGCACACAGTGACACTGGAATAGAAAAGGTTCTTCCTAGGGATGCACAGGAATTATTTTTTTGGCTGAAACTGAAAACTGAAAATGAGTTGGGCGAAAACCGAAACACAAAGAAATTATACCAATTTTTTGTAAGCTTGCCGTTATGGCTTTGACTGTGTGTACTTGCAACTGCATAAATTAATATTCATGGTTCAAAGAATAAATCTGTTACAAAACTATGAAAATATTTCTTTCAAACAATGCACAATTCAAACAAACGATGCACAATATAATGAAATATTATACAATTAAACAAGTGAATTCAAGTGCATTTTAATATTGTGAACTAAGTGAATTCAGAACAAGTGCTTTAAAACTGTTGAAAGATAGAACAACATTCTCTGTCGGCCTATAACAAAATAGTGTATTAAAACAAAGACTAGTACAGCCCATGTATTAACTCTAATCACTGGAAAACTTTTTTGCCCTTTCACAAACGTCCATCTCAGATGGAGTAAGTGTGCTCAAAGGGTTTTGACTCCTCTGTGCTCGAGCGGGATATTTTGATTTTATATGATTAATTAATCCCTGAGAAATTTCGCAATTGCATGCAATTACAACCGGCTTTCCGCGTCTTTCTTATATATATCGAAATGTGACCACACTGTCATGGCTGAGGGCCATAGATGGCCACCGTGTTTTGCTTTGACTTTTGTTTTGCCTTGTGTTTGCCTTGTGTCATGTGTTT
>JBBPDC010018457.1:0-12972 GCA_037974485.1 Hemigrammopetersius urotaenia | reverse complement strand
TGCATACACAATAGACTTCTGCATTTTTTGTATTATTTTTTGTATTAGTTGTAAAGTGTAACCTTTATTTTTATCTCCTTGTGTTATATAGCATTTAATCTATTGTGGTGCTGCTCTTACCTTTGTATTGCCGACTCTCTCCCATAACAAGTTCCAACTTGTGGGACTAATAAAGGCTTATCTTATGTTTGTATTGATTTTATTATGAAATAGATTGTATTAATGGTTTGTACTTATACAACTTAACTTATTTGTGGAGAATTGGAAGACACTTTAGCTTCAAAATTCTTATTCTATCGTTTTTTGCAGTTTAGTTTGTAGATGCAGCAATCAATTGTTTAGATAAAGAAATCATCCATTGTGTTCTATCTATAGTGACCATATGAGGATTCTCATGGTTCAGGTTGGGACTTACCTTGTACAAACTGCAGACCAGCTTGAAGAGGGAATTCATGGCTTTGTTCTGTAGATCATCAGTGTGTTTCTGTAAAAAAATAAACACATGTTAACAGGTTGATAAATCAAAGGACTGTAAAGTAAGATTAAATCACTGAATACTATGTTCTGACTTCACAGACACAGAGACAAGAACAATATAAAATAAGAACTCTGCAGGAAAAAATGCATACCCTGCTAAATGCTGTGTAGAAATACTATAGAATTAACTTCAGTTAAGTGAATGTGATACAGATGGTAGACAGGAGTACATTATTGCACATAGTAGAGATCAGTAGTAACTGAAGTTACTTGTTTTTCCTGTTTTGATCATTGTATTTTCTTTTTGTGTTGTTATATGCTTTTCTATTTTGTTAACTGTATTTGAATGCTGGACACCTGCTCTTTTACTCATCCTTGAGGGAGAGAGGGAGGAAGAAAGAAACAAAGAAAAAAGAAAGAAAGACAGAAAATGACAAAGCATGCTTGAGCCAGCCGGTAATAAAGCTGTGATAAAGCTCATACGCCGTTGATGGTGATCCAGGGCACGTATTGGTGCGCCGGTTGCAGAGCTCCAGTATTCAGCGCATTCTGGTGCATGAGCTTGTTCCCCTCGTCTCCATTCACACACTTCTCGATGGAACCCCAATCGGTGTTGGGACTGAACAGATCTGCACACTGGGGACAGAGCATGAGAATGAAATTACAACGAGATTTCTATAAAACTGGCTCTAGTTCTAAAATCTGAGCTGCTGAGATGTGCACACACACAAACAGCAGTAGCTTATAGTTAATACCACTATATCGCTCAATCTCTGGCCGTTATGTTGCTTAGAAACTGCATTTCACAATAACAACAGTTTGTTATGATTATTATTACAAGTCATTTAAAAGATATATTGAATACTGGTATGTTATCCACTGCAGGTCATATTAAAGTGACTTTACACCATCTAACATTATGCCTAAGACCCCTAAAAAAAAAAAAAACACCATCCAGGGTGTGTTTAAAAGTGTGATGTAGATTGTAAGATGTAATATAAATATTGTCGCACGCTTTCAGATTACAATAAACAAATGAACTCTTTCAAAAAATTTCTACAAGAAAAATACTTAAAATATGACTGACTGGTTTTGACGTATAATGTAAACAATATACACTGCAAATGCAATTGAATGGATGCAAAAGCTTATGTACATGTTTCATCAGGATATTGCCTGCAGAACAAGTTTGCAGCATCCCTCCTAGAAATTTTTGGAAAACGCCTGTGTCAAAACTCTCCCAGCACCTTTATAAGTGTACAAACAGTCCAGTGCATCCATGTAAACAGTCCAGCGCATCCATGTAAACAGTCCAGCGCATCCATGTAAACAGTCCAGCGCATCCATGTAAACAGTCCAGCGCATCCAGGCCCCTCAATAGGAGAAAGATCTGGAGACTGGTGAGGCCTAGACATAATTCTTGGAGCTTTTTGCTTTTCTCTGGACCAGATATAATTTTGGCACAATTCTGAAGAATGCTTAGAAACGTTATTCTATTGAAGAATTATGTTTGGTCCAATGATACAGAGGGAGATCAGAGGGAATTATGTGATGCTGAAAAACTAAGTGATACTTTTTTCATGAACCAACACAAAAAGAATGTCGACGCAATAAAAATAATCTCTGATACACTACTTCAGAACCAATAGTTTGAGTCTTTGTGGTTAAATATTGACTAAATAATACTACAGACTAAAATATACTGATAGCAGGCATTTAGTATTTCTAAGTAAAAAACATTTCCTCGAGGGTGGGTGCACAGAAAATATAAAGTAGTGAGGGGTGGCTGATCTTTGTGAATTTGGGTCTAATAAAAGAAATGGGAACAAATGTTTTGTTGCAACAGGTTGCAAAGTGCATAAAGATACATGATGCCTAGATAAAGGAGTTCTAAAAACCTACAGACTCTGAACTGCTATTCAGCCTGTGGCGGTTCATCCCCACCCATTCATCCCGAGTCTTTCAGTCCAAATTACTTTTTAAATGAGGAGTGGTTTGGGTTTAATGAGCAGCAAATTATACCTGAAGCTCAGTGGAAAATAAAATACAAGGTACACATAGGACATGGGCTTCAATTCCCAACACAACCCCCATACTCACTGGTTTTGCTGCTTTCAGCACATCTCCAGCCATCTCCATGCAGTTTATGACCAGATATGCGTAACCTCCCATTTTATTCAGCATGCAGGTCTGAAGATAAACACAATAAACATAGGTACTGTGCATTAGGGGGCTTTCAAATGAATTTTAAGAAGAGTGTGTGATGTTTTGAACTCTCTCACCTCGATCATGTTCCCCTGACACTCATCCGGTCCGTGCTGACAGGTGAACTCGTACTTCTCACCGACCGGAGTCTCCTGCAGCAGAGACACACAGTTAAAGCTCAGCAGGCCACACACAAACAGCATTTACACAGACAGTCTGAAACACATCCGGACCTGTGCATTTCCGAATGGAACCAGCTCCACGTTCATGATGTCGCTCAGCATTAGGAACGTCGGCATGAGCTGCAGGGTCAGGAACTCTCGGCAGCCGGGACACAGAGACTCGTAGTACAGACTGATGTTCACCGCCGCATCATTCTGTTTGGTCACATTTGCCCTGAAGCACTGCTCCAGCACCTGAGAGGAGCAAATCAGGGGGGGTTTTAGAAGATTTTGTATCTCAGCAGATGTTTTTTATTCATAAAGTTCATAAACGAAATCCAGAACAGGCCTCATTTAAGTGCTTGTCAGGTGTAAGAGTAGGAATCTTGTCCAGATTCAGTCACAGTAGATCCTCACAGCTGTGATGTTATTTATGAGAACACATAACAGCAAGTGCTTTACTGCCTTTACACAGAAATGCTACCACATAAAGAACACAATAAAGCAAAGAAGCGCTGAATTCTGTATCAAATGTGCTGTAATATCAGCAATTGTCTCAGCCCACCTTCTGTTCATTTCTTATGAACTCTAGCTTGCTTAGCAGATAAGTGTGATGCATTGAATTGATAGGGCCAGCTCTGGTAGAGCTTTACCACAGTGCAAGGGACCCAATAACGGTCTGAGACCAGATTTTTGGTCCTGACATTAAAATTTAATGTGCAATCATTTAAAGTAGCAATTTGTAAGTAAATGTTGTAAATCCATTCACAATGATTTTAGCCATGAAAAGGTTTAAAATGTATAACAGCTGACAACACAAAACTCATTTCTCTGGCATTAATCTTAATATAGCGCCGTATAGATGTACAGACCATAATGAAAATGAATGACATTTTTTTAAACATAATTTCACTGAATCAGTCTAAAAATCATTCACCACTGAAAGACTATAACAAACATTGGCCTGGTGGTTCAGGAGCCCCTGTAATCTGAAGGTTGTGGGTTTGAATCCCAGGACTGCCAGTCCCCCACTAACATTTGGCAGCCCACTGCTTATCTCAGGTGTAAATGCAGAGGACTCGAGTAATTTCTTCTGGGATCAAAATAATATAAAAAATAACACTAATAAGTACATAACTAATATAGAAACCATATATAACTTATTTATATAATACAGGTATGTAAATAACCAAACCTAGTATCTAGGATATGTATTTTAAACTGATTCAGATCAATTTAATAATTATATGTAGGATGTTTTAGAAAGGAAAATCAGTAGAGTTGGGGCAGCTGTTGGTCTAGTGGTTAGGGAGTTGCCCCTACGATCAGAAGGTTGTGGGTTTCAATGCAGAGCGAATTTCACACTGTGCTGTGTTCAGGTGTATAAAGGGCCGCTTTAATTTGGCTTTGGAATAATCGAATCATTGAATCAGTGACTCACTGAATCGGTGAATCAGTGACTCACTTTTCACCTCAGATTTTGTTTGGTCTCTGAGCCACTCCCACAGTGACTTGTGACAGAATTTGTTTCCTCACAGGTTGTGAAACTTCCTGAACAGACTTGACTAAACCACCGAACAGCAGCGGAACAACTGAGATTCATTCAGGCTCTGATTCGGGTGGGAACCGAGACGCTTCAAACACATTTGTATCATCGTTTCAGTGTGACTGGACATTCAGGCATACATTATTTGGACAAAAGTATTGGGACACCTGTTTTCCAGGTTTTGGGCAAGACCTCTTACGTCCAATGACGGGCAATATTAATACTTCAGCATACCAAGACATTTTGGACAACGTCATGGTTCCAACTTTGTGGACAGTTTGGCAAAGAACCATATCTATTCCAGCATGACTGCTCAGTGCACAAAGCTCCATAAATACATGACTGGATGATTTCCGTGTGGAAGAACCTGACTGCCCAGCACCTTTGGGATGACCTGGAACGGAGATTGCGAGCCAGGCCTTGTCGACCAACATCACTGATCGACCGCTACAGAATAAATTCCCATTAATATACCCCCAAAATCTTATGGAAAGCTTTTTAAGAAGCTGTCACAGCTGCAAAGGGTGGACCAACTCCATAGTAAAGTCTAAGTATTTGAATGCAGTGTCATTAAAGTCCCTGTTGGTGTAATGATCAGGCGTCTCAATACTTTTATCTATGTAGATTTTAAATGGATTTCCTCTTGCTTGCTGTTCTTATGCACATTTTCGGGAAACGAGAAACGGAAAGAAGAATGTAATCTTTATTTCTTACCCCACATTGGGCTGCGGTTTCCGCCGAAGAGCACCAGAGAGCAGGGGGAGTCGAGCAGGAGGGTCTGCAGAGGCTTTCGGGGAGAGAAAAACACAAGAAAGCCAAAACGAGTGCACTTTTCACAGCCAGCATCTTCCCAGTCTCTTCTGTTCTGTCTGAAAGCGAAGGTACCTTTCAGATCTCGGCCCCATTTATCCCCCATTCTAAACTTTCACAGGCCATCTGATTGGTTACAGGTTCACGTGACCACGACGCGTCATCAATATCTGGCAGAAAAGCTGCAGCTAAACGTCAAACCTTTTCATTTTAGTTTGGTTTATTAAACATAAATACATATTTCTTGCTGTTTAGACAGGAATTGAATCTGTATTTAAAGTATGTAAAGTACAGAGTAATACATTTAATTCTTTATTACTTCACTACTTTATTATGCATATAAACGCATACCTATGTCACAGGTAGCAACAGCTTTAATATTTGAAGACGTAGAAATACAACTGAATGAATGAATAAAGGAATGCATAAATAGGAATAAAGCAAAAAGTCATTAGGCCTGCAAAAACCGGCTCAGAGGCTGCACAGAGATTTATGTTCATGTAATTTTACAGCCAGCTGAGACACTAGGTTCACAAAACATCCCTTATCATGAGGTTTGGAAATGATTCACCTGTCACGAGGAGTGATCTCCTGGGCAGTTTAATAAAAACAAAATGCCACTTTGCTGTATTAAAATATAGATTCTTTCAGAGGACTAAAATTCAAAGAGCACTTTTCTGTAGGGATCTTATGGGGAAGGAAGTATCCAGTACTTTGTTTAGCTCTACCAGATAACAATTGTGACCTTTCAGAGCACTTTGACACCCAATGCACCAACAGAGAACATTTACATACCACTCGTGTCCTTTAGAGGTCTGATGGGGAAGGAAGTCTCCAGTACTTTCTTTAGCTCTACCAGGCTGGGGAATTTTAGGGGAATTCAGAAGGTTCCATGTTAAGGTGTCATAATTCCCTTTAAATCCACATGTATTCTGTGGTGTTTTGATTCTGCTTATGTGTTATAACATGGTCATGGAGGAACACTGTTTGGTTTCACTGCACTGTGTGTGGCTGAAATGACAATAAACCTGACATGACTTAAATGTCCTTGTGTGCCAGAAAGGTGCCTATAAATAAAATGTGTTATTACTTAACCCCCCTTCAGTGTGTTTACAGAGACAAAAGCGGGACAAACAATACTGACAGAAAGGGTCCGGACTGATCTTCTACTGAGTGACGTTCCTCTTACTTCAAGGTGCCCCCACTGCTGACACATACACCATGTGGACAGAAACATTGGGACACCTGACTATTACATCAACAGGAACTTACATTGCATCGAATCCATGGACTTTAATATGGAGTTGGTTCCCCCTTTGCAGCTATAACAGCTTCCACTATTCCTGAAAGGCTTTCCACAAGATTCTACCAGCTGATGAAGAAGTGATTAACTGTCAACAAAAAAACAGTTTACTAACTGTTTTGAGCGAAAAATACCAAACTACTATCAGAAACAATCATAAAGACACATTAAATATATTTTCAGAACATGTTTTAATATTAATTCATATAAAACAGACTATGTTTATATATACATTCACATACTCCCAGTGATAAGTGATAAGCTTTGACTAAAGCTTTTGTTCTGATGCACTCTGATGTTCTGATGAGCTTGTGGGTGAAATATTTACTCTGCTGTGATTATCATGAGAGCATCACATGAGTTTTACCTTCTATCAGATAAAAAACGATCTCCAGGAATTAGATGAATCACTGTGGTATTCTTGTCCTCACACACATTTCTCTTACAACTTATTAACTGGTGTGTTAATTAAGCATTAGAAATTATTAATATTTTTTTGAGTATACCGTGGATGTGGTCAGTACTGAGGGAAAACTGACAGAACATAATTAGTCCAGTTTATCTTGTCTGTGTGTGAAATTCTGCATATTACTGTTATCATATCACATTTTTTTTCACTATTGCATGTTTCCTATTATGTTTGCAGACCCAGATTATTCTCACACAACCATTTCCTACCTCTGTTTATACATGCAGCTCATTTAAGGGTCAGCATGGGGCTGAAACACTCCTTAGAACTTCACCATGAATGGGTGGGGATTAAAAGGTTGTAGGCAGTTTGATACTTTAACAATCCATACATCAAGCATTTTCAATTCCAGGAAAGTGATATGGACCCTTTACTATATTGCAAAGGATCACATGCATAATAAGTGGCAGTTGTGGTACCAATATGAGACAACCCCAGTGTTTAACAAAAGCGGATTTTGCAGTGTATTCTGACTGATCTGACTGATCAGATCTCAGAGAAGCAGAACACAGAACTTCAGAGCATAAGCGTGTCTGTAGGTGCGACATCTGCTGGACCTGATGCCCAAGATCTGAACTGCAAACAATCATTTACACCTCAAAACTGTGCCCTGGAGTGACATAAACCGGGAGAGTCAAGGTCCAGAAGCTGGCTGGCTGGGTATGTTAATGTCTGGAAGCAGATTGCAGCTGGTGATGATGTCCATCTTCTCAGAGACAGCCCTGAGGTCCTCCAGGATGAGGCGGATGCTGTGGGAGGTGTTTATGATGCAGGTCTGTGAGCTGTTCAGGTGGCTCGTGGCCGTTCTAATGTCTCTGGTTGCTCCCTGGTACAGAAGCTTCAGGCTCTGATGAACATCAGTGCAGAAGCGAGCGTTGCTCTCCTGCAGCTTCTGCTGCAGTAAAGTGTTCTGCCCAGCAGATTCTGCCTTCAAACATCTCCCATCATCTGCTCCAGACAGAGAGCTCAGCTCAGGGCTGCGGGTGACCACCAGAGGAGGAAGATCAGGCTGGAAGGTCAGGGAGTTTTGGGAGGTTTCTGGCCTCCATGGCTCTGTTTCTCCTTCACTGTCTGTCTCTGAAGCTTCTCCAGGAACAGTGAGACCCGAGGAGGGTCTGACCGAGGTGATGAAGACCTCCTGATCAGTGTCAGAGTCAGTCTCGTCTGCCTCGCCTCGAACCACCACGGCCTCCTTCCTGCTGGCCATTACTCCCTCACACACACCGACACTCACGCCTAAACCCAGAAAAGCTCAGAAGCTCCAAAACATTTCAGATCTACACTTTTTCGGCTGCAGGGCTGCTGTTTCAGTCACATGAGACGTGTGACGTCAGAAATACTGACGACTCACCAGAATTTCAGAATAAAAGTCTCTTACCATTCTTTACCAGAATAAAAGCTCAGTATTCGATGGGAGACGTTTAACTACACATCAGTTACACAGATCAGCAAAAAATGTTGTTGTAATTATGCTGTTATAATTATAAGTAATATTATATTTGCAATATACTTGCATGCGGTTTTTATTAAATCACATGCACCAATCAAGTAACTGTTTCAATATTTTCAGTGCAAAGTCAGACAGGCGCACACTGTGGAATAGTGATCATGGTCAGTCAGCTGCCACTGTTTCTTCAAAAATGCTCAGCATATGATTATTATATGCTAATTATACCAACTATCATGCAATATAGAACTAGCTTCATCACAAAAACTGTATGTGTGGGAAAATTATTTTTATTATTGACCTGTGTAATTAATGAAATAAATATGATTTCCAAGGCAGTTGGATTGTACACACATCCCTATCAGGGCACCTGGATATCAACGTACAGGTATCGTTCATCATGTCTTAATTGATCTGATATATGGGTTATGGACTTCAAGATGTCCTTACCTTCTCTGCACTTACTGGAGCCACATATGGTGACGATTCACACACATAGTAATACAAGTACAACATGCAGTGAAAATTTGTCCTGAAATGTACCTTCATCCTTAATTCATATTGGTTATGTCATTACTGTACTATCTAAAGGGCATCTAACATTTCCTCCCCTTTTTTCTGACAAGTTTTCAGTGATTTCTCACCCACAGGCTGCTGGTCTACCCTGATATATATTGTTGTTTAACACTGAGGAGCAACTTCTATTCAGGATTGACTTATATGAGCATGATGTTGATGTTACAATAGCAAAATGAGCTAATGACTTTCAATTCTTTGGTGACATGTGATCACTAGCTCATGCCAACACGAGGGGCAGGACTGCTCCTATTTATGTGTGAAACCCGAGAGGACCTGTCAGGTGGTGTCAGCATGTGTGATTCTACAAAACATCTCCACCATCAGAAGGGAAAAGACCCCGGTCCTGATGCCTGTGCCCCCCGATATTCTTGACCCTTTGTCCCCTGGACACCCCACAGGGCGTGCTGTGAGAGAGGCCATTGTCATGGCAAGAAAATCAGCAAACTGACAAAAGATTCTTCGCTCAGAACAAAGACTTTATTTCACTTCAGCAGGAGGAGAAGGTTATTCATAACCTAGGGCTGTCCTGAATCCTGAAGTTCACTCTGAATTTGTCCTTCACAGATGACTTCTTATACTTTCAAAATGACCATTCACCTTATTAGAAATGGGCAGAAACCATGGCTCCTCCCCTGCGTTCCCATGGTGACAACCCTGAAGAAGTGCTTTCTGGTCTACACAAAACACCTTATCTAAACTCTTTAGCTTGAAAGCATAGTGTTTCAGCAAAATAACAACCTTGATTTAATCATGTCACTGTGCCCCCAAACTTGCAACATTAAGCAGTAGTCAGCAGAATCACCCTTAATATGAGTATAACTAGAAGGAATCATCTGAATATGAATCATTAACAAAATATATACTGATTTTCTCTAATACAATATGTGATTTCTATGATATGTGATATTCTCCAACACCATCAAAGCAGTTTCACTCATTTTTATAAGTAAAAAAAAGATACAGACTTTGAACACATTGATACTCATGTCTTTGTTTATTTGCTCCCATTCCTACAAATGGAAAGTGAAAATTCAGTAATGCACACACATTGATTAAAAACCGGCAGTACCTTGTTTTCATGCTCTTGGTTATCAATTTCAACTTTTGTTTTGATCACAGTCAAGTGTACAGCATGCGTTTGTACAGGCTGCGCATATCAACTGCTCCAGCCTACATAGACATATAAGGAGAATCAGCAGTCAGTGTTTCATCACCCACATCCTCCTGAAATTCAAGGAGTACATTTAGCATGTCACAGCAGCATGGTTCACACATTTGCACACTCACCTGTATCTCAGGATGACAGGAGATGTTGGGCTCTGCAGGCAGCTGGAGCAGCTCATTATTCTCCACCTCCACTGAACACAAAACATGAAATGGCTGCACAAATGTACACACTGTACAGAGTGACTGTGATATTTCCCTGCACATAAAGGGTGGACATTCCTGCCACCTGGTTCCGACTGGACACCTCCCTCTACCCCTCCATAACGGGCCTTCCACTTTTGTTGGTCAATGCCAACTTCTCTGCAGGTATGAAGGCTTCAGGAGACCCTCCACTTGTCGCCTTCGCACAAACCCTTTTCTTATTGACTATAAAACAGAAACAAGACATTAATTGGAACATAGACACACTACATAATGAGTAGTAGACATACTAATGCATGAACTGTTAATACATGAGCCTACTACCTGAAATGACGTTTCTGTATTACATCTTTATTTGCAGCCAAGTACACCTCCCACTGCTACTGCATGCGAAATGTTAATACAGTTATTGATTACATACTATGCAACCTCCCAGTAATTGCACTTTAGTGGGCATTAAATCAATTAAGATAAGATAATCCTTTATTAGTCCCACACGAGGGAGATTTGTTTGGTCAGGGCAGAAAGTGGACAGTCACTGTTTAATTAAAAGGCGCTCTTCTGGTTTTATGAATATTCAGACAACATTTAAATAGTCTCAGCTAAGTAAATAATAAATACTACTCAACGAAGAACACAGGACAACGCACATATATTTACACATTTATTCGGTCAGCAATACGTTGTCAATAAGCCTGCGTGCCTTTGTTGCCTGCTGTGGTGTCGCACGTGAACTGCAGAACTGATCTGTGCTCCTCACAGCCTTGCATCATGCAGTCTTCCTCCGTGAAGAACCGTGACTTGCGCTGTGAAACGCACCTGGCGTGGTAAGTTCCTAATTAATCAATATCTTTTCTGGCATAGTAGTACCGATTAACGCCATCTGGGAAAACTTCGATAAGTCAAGTGCGAGTTCGTAATGTAACCTTGAGTTCTGTCAGGTTAGTGGTTCAAAGTACATGCCACTGTACGTGAACCAATAAACAAATACAGCCACTTTAACCGGGTATCTGCACATTTGTGATCTGCGAATTCAATTACTTTTATGACCATTTTCAAGACCTCTTAAGAAAAAAGTTGACCATCACTGCGGCAAAAACGCAATAGCCTAGAATTTAGTTGATTTTCAACAAAGCAGGAGAAACTCTAACACAAAACGTCTTTATTTCAACCAGCCATGTACTTCCCATTCTCCAAACACTGAATCTGCATTTTTCCATCCTACACTCGCTGTTTAAAAAAAAAATTTAAAAAGGGGGGGAAAAAGGGACAATCGTTGCTTTACTTCGCACACTTTCAAAATAAAAGTTCATCATATACACATGGACCAATGGCTGCCTACAGCGCGTCACCAACCTTTTTGAAACTAGGAACTGCTTCACGGGTACTGAGCCATAAGAAGCGCTACCAGTCTGATGCACTAGAACAGAGTTTACCTAAAATGTCATTTTCAAATCTATATAAAGACAAATGTGATTAAAAATAATAACAACAGGATAAAATTAAATGTTAGACGCTGCTCGCTGGTGATTTCTACTATTTTTAAAACCGGTTTGCCGGCGACTCACGTGGTCCTAGAGGGCATCCATGTTGGTGACCCCTAAAGGGTGACCTTACAGGTAAAAAAAATATGTCAATTAATTTCATTTTAATTTTTTTATTTAGTTTAGATAATAATTTAGATCTACTATAGACTTTTTTTTTTACACATGGTACACATACACACACCGGTACACACACAACAGAGTGCTCCTATAACTCTAAAAAAGTGATTTTCAGTCACATTTATTTATCATACATATTTCTATTCTTCTGTGTATTACAAATATTTGATGAAAAGCATAATATTCTATTTAATCTCATCTATAAATTCCTGTAAATCGGATGAAAAAATGAAGACTGTAAATAATCTGTTCAGACCTTTGATCAGGTTGGTCATTGATCTCTCTCTATCTCTCTCTCTCTCTCTCTCTCTCTCTCTCTCTCTCTCTCAGCCATACCCACAAACAGACAATCATACTCACTATCACAAAGTGAAGTAGATAACTGTAGGACAGAGTACACTCACGTTTGTGATTAAATCACACACCTGTTCAGGTAAAGCAGGACATTTTTTGAACTGCTGACACTCACTTCAGAGTAAGTGTGAAGAAGAAGAAGAATTCCGCACAGATGAACAACCCGAGACTGCACACAAACACACACACACTTGTACTGAAGATAACACTCCTGTACCGAAGGAAACCCACTTGTACTGAAGGAAGCACACCTATACTGTTGATATGGAGATTATAAAGCGCTGGAGGGCAGGATGGGTTTATCCGACGTCTCTGCTGTGTATCTATGGATTCTTCAGCACAGTGAAACCACTCGAGCCGTTTCTTATACCATTCCTCACCGGCCCAGACAAGAACCTCACCATGGAACAGGTAACATAAAACACTCCATACAGTCATACAGTATACAAGTAGAGAGATGGAGGAGTGTGGTTATATATATGTATGTGTGTGTGTATGTATGTATATGCATGTATGTGTGTATGTATGTGTTTATGTATATATGTATGTATGTTTGTATGTATGTATATATGCATGCATGGGTCCAGAC
>JBBPDC010018448.1:0-12972 GCA_037974485.1 Hemigrammopetersius urotaenia | reverse complement strand
AGAGAGAGAGAGAGAGAGAGATAGAGATAGAGAGAGAGAGAGAGAGAGAGAGAGAAAAAGAGAGACAGAGACAGAGAGACAGAAAGTGAGAGATATTACTGACAGGCCCAAAGACCTACACAGAAAGATTTAGGGGGTGTTTGAATTGTTTATTTATTTTAAGTATTAATATTTTTAACACATTAAAGCTTCAGGGGCTGTTTATTCAGGGTGTATCAGCCAATCAGAGCACAGTGATGTCACAGTTCCGCACTCACAGTGGGGTCACTCCCCCGTGACATCACTCCACACACTAACATCCACAGGTGAAGTGACACGTCCCATTTGACATCACAGTGACCAGAGTTTAGAAAAGGCTGTGCTCCGCCATCGTAGGTCCATCTCACGTTTGGTGCACAAGCTAAGCGAGAGCTTTCAGAGAAGAGTGAAGAAGACTTAAAGAAGAAAAAAGAACAAACCATGGACCCCCATGTTGGTGAAAAGACGTTGAGCTTTCTGCAGGCGGCTTTCCTTCTCAACTTCACCGGAATTGCACCCGCAGATCCCGAAAGGAACTGAGGAAACCAAGACCAAGAAGACAAATGAAAATGGTCAGAAGGAAAGTGAAAAGGACAGCCCTGTACAAGAAGAAGACTCTGTCACAATGGTGGAAACCCTGGTGACCAGAACTTCGTTCGAATGTCACACCCTGATGAGCCGAAAGGTTGAATCCAGAAGGTCAGTTCAGTTCTCCTGTGATACAGACGTTCCTGCAGACTGGCGCCTACCTGGAGTTCCTGATCCACCCAGGACTCGGAGCGGCATGGATAAATCCAAAGAACCAAGAACCCAGTCTGTAATGAACAACTTTAGAGACGATCTTAAGAGCAAGATGACAAGGAGTAATGAAGTGGTGATCGACATTACAGACTCCAGCGATGCCAGGAAAGAGACCCACAAATGTTCTCAACTCGGCGTCGAACGGGCTGTTTTTATTTCCTCTGGCCTTTGTTTTTGCAGGGTCTCTCTGTATACTGGTGTTTTCCATCTTTGCTCCTGCCGGAAATTACAAATAAACATAAGGACGTAACAAACGTAAGAGAGAGGTGTGATTTGTTCTGCACAGTGAAGATTAATGGAGGTCAGGAGCACATGCTGAGAGTGGACAGGTGGAGAAGCTCTTACTTGTCAGATTTTAGAGGGAACCAAAGATATAAAATATTATTAGAGCATTAAACCAGGTTAAATAAAATGGATATGTTTCAGGGAACAAGTACTTCAGAGTATTGATGGTTTAGAAACATTATTTTTGGCCTTCATCACTTTCTGGCCCCCCTCAATACTGTGGTAGAGAGAAAGAGATGGAAAGGGAGAGCGGGGAAAGAGAGGAACGAATATTTAGAGGCAGGGTGAGAGAGTTAGAGAGAGTGAAAGGATAAAACAGCTAGAGTCAAAGAGACAGAGAGAGGGGAAGAAAAATGTAAAGTGAGAGAGAGTGAAATGAGAAACAAGGAGAGGCAGAGTTAAAGGGACAGGGTCAGAGAGGGAGAGGATGAAAATGAGTGAGGAGTGAGAAAATGAAAGAGTGAACAAAGGAGAGAGGATAGAGAGAGAGAGAGCATTCGTCAGTGTGCATAATTCCAAAGTTGTCACAACACATTGTTTGGAAGTCACGTTTGAAACGAACTGTTTGTCCTGGTGAACTGAGCGATACATTCCTCGCTGTTTTGCCGAGGATATTTTTACCCATAAGCCCTGGTGACGCTGCCTTTGTGGGGTGGGGCTGCTACTCGGCGGTTTCAGCCTGCAGTAATGTTCCCAGTGCCTCTGACTGCCTCTCCTCACTCTGGTGTTCGTAGATGACAATATAACAACAAGTCAACAATGGAGAAGGAAACACACGGACAGTTAGCCCATAATTGAAGCTAAACGTGGAGATTAAATCTCAAGGGCATGAAATGACAAGGAATAAACCTAAATAAAGATCATTTTTTTCTGTACATCTACAGCCTTCTTTTGGTGAACGGTCTGTGATGTTGAAATATATATATATATGTGTATATATTAGAGGTGGGCATAGATTAATTTTTTTAACGCCGTTAATCTCATTGGAATCTTGGCATTAATGGCGTTAACGGCAATAACACCCCTAACCCCCATCCCCAGAGAGACCGAGACAGATTTAAAACGTGCGTGAACCGGACAAGTCACTGAAATATCAAGGTGAAATTCATCATAGCTTGCGTAGTATAGACCCAGCTCCCTCTGTCCGGGGGAGAGACCGAGACAGGTTTAAAACGTGCGTGAACCGGACAAGTCACTGAAATATCAAGGTGAAATTCATCATAGCTTGCGTAGTGTAGACCCAGCTCCCTCTGTCCGGGGGGATGGGGAGTGAGGGGGATTTAACGGCGATAATTTTTTTATCGCGCGATTAGAATCTCGCGCCGTTAACGGCCCAGCACTAATATATATATATATATATATATATATATATACACAGTAACCCCTCTAGTCTAACACGGATTTTTCTGAGAAACGAACTGTATTATCAGAAATTTCTTCTTTCTGGTGATTAAAACTGCTTTAGTTTGATATACATTACTCTAAAGGGGTTTCGTTCTAAGGGATTTTGAAGCATTCCTATTGGTCCAGTCAAAATGAAGTTTTTGCTTAATGTTAAAGGCAGCTTGCACATTAATAAATAAATAAACATGCAAACAAATAAAAGAATGGTTATGACAACAACATAGCAAAAAAGAACCAAACTGGAATCTGTGTATGCTCTGTCTTCTTGATTCCTTGATCATTTATGATCTTTATATAACTTCCCCATAGTGGTGATATAAAACCTCTCACCTACATCGAATTCTGCGTTTGTTTGACAAATGATGCTGGCATTTGCGTTTGTGGCCGTTTGCAGCACGAACATGACTTTTTTTCTTTAAATGAGTGCATTTACAACAAAGCTGAGCAAGAGGCAGCAATTTTGAGCTGCTGCCCCTCAGTCATGCTAAATAACACACATCTGAGTGCGGTTTAATCAGCACTCATCCCGACGAACAGCGGAGTTTCATTGACCGAAACTCGCATTTACAGAAAAGTGGCATTTGGCCAAATTGGCTGTCCTCCGGCACCCGCAACGGCCATTTTCCCGCCTTTTCTGAGAGAATTTTCCTTCCTGTGAGCCTGAGACATGCAGTGAGTCAGAGGCTATGAAGATTGAGCTCCTTTCAAACTCCCTCTGTGCCGTAATGGAACTGTACCCTGCAGCTACTCTCTGAAAAACGGGCCGCAAAGAGCTCGGGCGATGACCTGAGGAGCCTCTAGCTGCAGCTGCATATGCTCTTATTCGATTCTGACTGGTTTGATATTTGTCGACTGGATGGTTTTAAATGCTGTCTGTCTTCTGGTAGTCACTGTAGAGTCATCACTCTGCCTCTTCTTAGGTGTCAGCCAAAGGTTTCCATTTCTGTACTCCTGGACCCGCCTAAGGGTAGCTTCCGGCAAAGTTACCAGGTACAAATCACAGTGGCCATGAACATCCCAAGTACTTCAACCAGGCGCGAATGATTCACTTCAAACCACTGGCTAAACTGCTCTTAGTCAATCTGTTACAGCCCAGCTGTTTGGTGAGCTCTGAACCATCAGACTGGACATTACATGCAATATTTTTACTATTATTGATATATTAATATATTAATACAATATATATTTTATTATTATTATATTATATATTATGTTTTTATTATATAAATATTAGATTAGTGTCATGGTTCACTGCTTTTCTGCTGTGTTTTAGTTCTGTTCTTTGCTCTGTTCTGTTCTGTGTTCTGGGACCTTTATTTTGGCATCATGTTTTGTTCTGCTTGTGTCACATGTCCTTGGTTACCACCTGTCTGTGTTTTGCCCCCTGATTATGCTTTGTATTTAAGTTCTGTTTGTGTGACACTCAAGCATGAGTCCATCGCCTCTTTTTATGGCGTTTATGCCTTGCCTTGTTCCCGTTTCACGTTCCAGTTTTCTAGCGGCCCACGTGCCTGTTTCTGTTTGACTTTTTGTTAATAAACTTATCAGAATGGATCTCGTGTCTGAGTTCTCGTCCATGCCTCGAGGACTAGCCCCCCCGGACATGACAATTAGATTAGATTCAACTTTATTGTCATTACACATGTACAAGTACAAAATGCAGTTTAGGTCTAACCAGAAGTGCAATAAGCAGCAAGTGCAGGATAAAGGTATAAGTTATGAGTTACAAGTTATGAATATTTCATATGAAGTTATGAAATATTGTTATTATTATTATTTTATTATTATAGCTGGAATTTGGCACCTCTTCCCCTCCTACAGTTTTTGAAACATTGGCATGGTTCCAACATCAAAATGTCCATAATTATCTGGTGTTTATTCTGATGTTTGATTGGTTGATCAGAGGCAGAGTATTGATCATGTGAAAAATTGATTTTTGCAGTCGAGTCACCTCTGCAATGTATAGAGTGGGTGGTCAAAACACTAAACCTCAGGTCAGTTGTAAAATAGGATGTGTGTAACTGTTTGTTGTGGTTTCATTAAAAATAACCTGTCTATTAATGTAGCTATGTGCACTTTTCCCACCCAATTTCAGGCGAGAGTGGTCCGCTCCACCAGTTTTCAGCCATCTTTAACCATAAATGGCTTGGTAAGAGACAGCAAATTAATCTCTCTGTAGTTCTGTAGTATTTTCTGGCGAGTTTTATTTTGACTTTATAATTTACTTCGTTCTTGTCTCTGTGTCTCTGTGTAGTCATAGTGTAAGTAATTTTCTTCAGGACCAATAACGTTTTCTGATTCTGATTCTTCAGCCTGGATCTTCTTAGGTAGGTTGTGAAGAGTTCTTCACTGATTCGGCTTCAGAGCCCGTCTTTCTGTGGAACTATACGAACATGAACTTACCATCCAAAACCATGAGGGCGATTAACAATTAATAAATGCATCCGTTTCTAACCCTCATTGTTATCCATAAAAGAAGTAGGAAACCATTTCTGATCTAACGGAACACAGTGGGATTTTCATGCTGATCCTTCTGTTGGTGTAGTGCATGATTCATTCCCTGAGAATCTGGTAGGAATGAATGCCAGCACTTTTGTTAAGTAATATATTTTTAAATCAAACTAACGGCTCATAGTTTCAATAAAAATAGATGAAAATGGATCACATTTGTCATAACAAGTTAATAAATAAAGTTTTGTGCTGCTACTGTATTTTAGCCCTGATTTTCCTGGCCCAGGCAATTTATTTTGGACCTGCAACAACTATCTTTCCAGGCCCCCTGAGTGATCAACTATTGCCCGAGCCCATGACCGCAGTGCATGTAATTGCATCATCGCAATGCTTCCCTGTTTCGTATTTTTAAGCATGTTTGAATTTGGCTGTGCTGTGTGAGCAGTGCTAGAACTTGTAGTCAGTACAGCAATGAGCAGCAGACAGTGGCAGAGAACTCTCGGGGAGTGTAGTACATAGGTGGTCAACAGTCTTGTACCAAAGGGTCCAGTTCTATGATCAATGATTTAACCCTTAGAACCCCAGGTTTTATTCAAAAATCTGATTTCAACAAATTAAAAGTGTTTCCTCTCCTACATGCTCGCCGCTTGCTGCTCAGTCGCTCTCTGGACCCCCTCCCTCTGCGGGTTTTCTATTCTGAAGGTTCTCCAAGGTTAAATGATCTTGTAATTTTCTGTTTGCTTCCAAGACTTAAAATGAAAGAAATGTGGCTATTTTTGTTATTTATGGGTATCTGCAAGTGATGCCAATTTTAAAACCCAGTAGTTTTTATTAAGTTATTAGTAGTAGACACCTCGAGTATCAACAAAAACCGGGGGAACTTATTAGGAGCTGTCTTGCTGTATGACGACAATTTTCAATTTTTTGCGCTTCTGGCATAAACCTGTACCGCTAGAAGTTTTAAAACAACAGCTGACCTAGAGTGCTGTACGAAGTAAAACTGTAACAGTTCAAGGTTGGTTCTGACAGAACCGGATGGGTCTCCATGGTGTCTCCAGAAATCCCTGCCACATATAAAGAGGTTGTCTTTCTGTTCTGTGCATGACATGCTTTCCTTGCCTTAGATTACACACTTCCAGGGCTCCTGGGGTTAACGCAATCGAAGGCACCAAGATCTTGCACATCTTTGGACACGTTAAATTGGTCAATGGTATTGCTTTTTACAAAAATAATTTACATTTTGTTCAAAACTGCAGTGCAAACCTGATGTAAATGCACGTGACTGTCAGTGCAGTATACACTATTTTATAATTAATCATTTTTAGGTCCATTCAAGGTTGCAGCTGAAATTGCTATTGAAACCTTGACTTATTCAGTGAACTGAGAAATCCTGCTTTGTGAAATACCCTCCATTCCCTATTTGAGCTCGTTTCTCCTCACCTAATAACTGCACCAAGTTAGGACCAAGACTATGAAGGTCCTCCTCCCTCTCCACTAATATTAAACCGTTCATAAACACGCTTGTCACTTCTTCTGTGCTGCTTACTCTCCCCTGATATTTCTCCTCCCTGTTGCCAGTGTGATTTTAGGACATAGGGAGGTTTCAGCCAACTTCTGCAGTTCAACATTCCTTTTTGTCCCTTCAGCCTCCTTCACCTTATCCATTCAGGCTCATCAACCCAGCAGATTGCACAGCAGGGTTTGAGCATGAAGCACAAAAAAATAACTCATGACTTCATCACTAGTGTTCCAGTCGGCAACACTTTACAGTAAGACTTCCCTTATGGAGGGTTTATGAATGATTCATAATCAGATTGTTAATTAGGTTGTAGACAGTTTATAAATCATTAATAAGCAGCTCTAAACAACAACTGTCAGCTTCATCATCATTTGTTAACATGTCACTACCATTAAAACACCAGATCTTACCAAACAGCGAGCCTACATCAATTGTTATAACTTCTTTATAACTGCTTATTCCTGATTTTTAAAAGTGTCCAGAAACGAAATAATAGCCTGATTCTAAATCATTTATGACTGGAACCGGTACCATTCCAGTCACTCATTTACAAAGACGTTTCAAAAACGAGTCGAAAATCTGCAAAAAAAAATGGCAGATTTTGGTGTGTGATCGTGACTGAAGGTGGTGGGTTTGGAGTGGGTGAGTGTACCTTGAACGGCGAGAGCTGGAATTGGTGTAACAGGGAGTTAGTGTAATTGCAGCACTCCCTCTACAACCCCCATAGCTTACTCAAGCACCTGTGCTGAGGTTGCCGGGAGACAAAGAGGTCTTCTCTCTCTGATGTGTTTTTACACGCTCTCTCTCTCTCTCTCTCTCTCTCTCTCTCTCTCTCTCTCTCTCTCTCTCTCTCCTCACACTTCTTCTGTGTCCAGACTATTTTTTTCTTCTCTCAACCTGATTTTCTCCTCATTCTTCCGTTCCTCCCGTCTCCAGAGACAGATTGAAGTCGGCCCAGAGATTTCGGTCAGGTTTCTATACGGCCATTTCCATTTCAGTGTAATCACCCCTCAAACTTGAAATTCAGTCGGTGTCTCTTTTTTTCACTCTTTTTTTTGTGCCGAAGTGATTTATGGTATTTGGTAGTCTAGTGAGGGATCCCCTGTCCTGCAGTACAGCTTCTCTTGATTAAACGGATTTAACTTTTCTTTCTCACCACACCCAGTGCTCCTCACTCTCTTATCTTTCCCTTTGTTTTAACTCCCTGAGACCCCAGCTGTGTTTCATGCTGTGCCTTTTGGTTGGCATGTGCTCAGCATCGCATCGTTGAAGAAGCGTCAAACTTTCATCATGTTCCGCTTTGATATTAGCAATTGTCTCGAGTGATCTACTCACAAATGTCTAGCCAGGATTTGTATGCATCACTAGTGACAACACATTACATTCTCCTGACCTTGAAAGGGACCAATTTGATGTACCATGTACTACAGTACCGCTGACATCGGCTACATCAGTCTCTTGATACATTTGAACATTCATATTGTGGTTGTTACAGTCATACTATGCTAATTAAACAAATGGGAGAAGAAAGCAATTAAAAAGCCTTTACTGGTGTGTTGATGGATCTTGCCCTGGTTACTGGTGACTGACAGGTGATAGATCCCATCAGAACGCAAACACCTGACTTCTCCCCGCATCCCCACAACAGCTCCTAATGCCTAAACCTAATCACATGACCCTAATTAATTAACATAGTTACCTCAGAACAAACACTTTTATTTCTTGAAATCAGATTTTACTAATTGTTAGTAACTTTAACAAAGCCTTGGGAAACCACTCCCTGCATCATATCCTCCACTCAAGGCAGCCAGAGTCAGCGCTAGTCAACCGCAGCCTACTAGTTCTCCTCCAGTCTCTCTTTCTTTCATTTGCCCACCCACTCTTTCACTGTAACACGCATCACGCCCACTTACCTGCGCACACACAATGCACAGGCACAGTTAAAACAACTGCTTCACTATCTGGGGTTGTGGCAGTGGAGGCCTTTCTTACTATTCTTTACAAATAGTTGTAATTCTGCACTGTCCAAGTGAGCTTCCTTTGTCTGAAATGCAGTACTAGACTCATCAACATGCCCCTCACTAACCTTAACTTTCGCTTTATAAATGGTCCTTTTTGCACTTTTCAACCCTTAAAACTAGTAAAATGTGATTTCAACAAATAAAAAATGGTCTAAAAAACTAAACAGTCACCGTTAGCTGCTCTTTCGTTTGCCGCACCATCGCTGGGCCGCTCTCTGGACCCCCTCCCTCTGCAGGCTATCCCCATCCACTTGTTGCCGGAGACTATCCTGAAAATTCTCCCAGGTTTATTTTTGTTGTTTATGGGGGTATGGATTTGTGCCGCTCATGTTCATGTTCTTTAGTTAATATCATGCCATCAGAAAGTACTGTCTGTCAAGACAAACTGACATAACCTGTCATGGCAAGTCCTGACATGACAAGCTTATGTCCCGTCATGTCAATGTATTTTTACAGCAAATATTCATGAAACAGTTTTTAGCAATGCATCACACAGTGTCCTAGAAAGCAAGTTATGAGCACTTGATGTTAATTAGTGCCCCAAACCTTCTGTTACTTATTTCAATAGCCTCATACAATAGAGTCAAACTTCAGGATCCCTCTTAAATTAAGTGTGTCTAATAACAGTGTAATTACAAGTTAACAATGCATGTGATAATAATGTAGATATTGGTCATGTATTCACTGTGACAGGGGGCTGCAGTTACAATGTTTATTTTATTACACGTGTATTAAGTTCAGTATGTGTATGCAATTGCACACATTTATCCCCTGTAACTGCATGTAATTGTATGAGTAAAAGTGTGTGTATTTACAGAAGCTGCACTAATGTAATCCATCTGGAACACTGAATACATGACTAGTGTTTACTAGTATTGCATGCCTTATTTACATATAATTACAGTTATTACACACTTAATATAAAACTGGTCCTATTTCAGCGGGCAGAAAATGCTGCTAGGCTGCTTTTGAATGAAATGAAACCTTCAGTCTCTCCTCCATAACATTCCTTTCTGGATGCGTTTGTAGCTTATTTTACCTGTATTTATCATCAGGGCAGCAGTGGCAGTAATGACGTCTTTGTTTAGTGCTGTGCGTTTGCTGTGTTTTGTTTTTTCCGTTGTGTCACTCACTCACGCCCACACATCCATATGTACAAAAAACCAATACCTGACATGAATCAGGGCTGTAATCTGGTCTGAAGCAGGAGCCGAGTGTTCAGCAGATGTGCTGAGGCCGAGAGAGAAACAGATTTCAGGAGGAAGGAAAGAGAGAGAGCAAGGAAAGAGAGTAAGAAGAGAGGAATCGTTGGAGGGGAAATATTTCTGAGGTTCAATCTTTTTTCTTCTGCTGTGCCTTCAAGCCTGAACGTGATTCAGCAGACCAGTCCACCTTCTTTCATTGATCCACGGTCCACTTCCCATCATAGGCACTTTCGGTGGACGGGGTCAGTATGGGTACTCTGACCTGTCTGCACCCCATATACAGCAGGGGGCACTGCACCTTGTGTTCTGAGACCTATCTATCAGAACTAGGACAAACGTTTTCAGCAATTTGTGCTACAGTAGCTCTCCTGTGGGATCAGACAGGCTAGTCTCTGCTCCTGACACATTAATGAGCCTGATTTTTCAGTTTTGCTTCTCTGGAGCACTTTTGGTCAGTACTGAGCACTGCATGCTGGGGACCTCCATTTTGGAGATGCTCTGACCCAGTTGTCACAGCATGGTTCTTGACAAATTGACCCAGATCCTTACATTCCCATCTTTCCTGCTTCCAACATCAACCTTAAGAACTGACTGTTCACTGCCTAATATATGCCTCCGCTGTACAGGGAGCCACTGTAACCAGATCATCACTGTTATTCAACGTCAGTGGTTTTAACATTGTGGCTGGTTGGTGTTTATTCAGTCTAAAACAGGTTAGCTCTTAACAATAATGACAGCTTCAGCCCAGACTGCTTTTAAAATGAAAACAAAGGATCCAAGATTCAAGATTCTTTATGTCACACACATAGTTATACAAGTACTAGTAAAATGAGCACTTTGCATCGACCCATAAGTAACAAAGTTATTAAACGTTTTAAAACTTGGAAAGGCTAAACTAAGATAATAAAACATATAGAAAAACAGAATAACAAATCACAAACATTACAAACAAGATCAGTGCAGTGTGCAAAATGTCACAGAAAAGGTATATCTGGCCAGTATGTAGGGCAGCCTAGGGATAGGTTATGTACAGGAACACATTACAGAAACAAGGGAATTGTCAGGGGTGGTGAAACAGTTGTGTAAAAGTAACATTTGCCTGTTTTTAGATCAGTGTTATAAGTTGACATCAGGAGAAACTGTTTTCTATGGCCTGTTCAGAGCTATTTCGTTCAGAAATGATCCAAAAACAAAACACACACACACACACACACACACACACACACACACACACACACACACACACACACACAACTGCATTGTTGAAATTCCCACCACTTGCAGCTCATCACCGGCCAGAACTTCAAGTCCAGGTCATTTTACTATAATTGGGCTGCTGATGGCCTGTCCAGTTATGCACCCCCCCAACCCCCCCCACCCCCACCCCCCCACAAAACCTCAGTTTCCCGAAGCTTCCTTCTCCCACTGCGCTGTTGGGCATAAAAACACTGTTATTTGCCCTCGGTTTCCCCTCACTCTCCTCACTCCCACCCATATCCCTCCCCACCACATTCCAGTATGTGTTTGTGTAGAGAGAGGAGGGTGGCACTGTTGCAGAGGGAACAGCCAACGAGGCTTTTAAGGACTTTGGCTGGACACTGTAGACATTTCTGACCAGGCAGAGGCCTGTGGGTGGGTTTCCAAAAGAGTGGGGAAATGCCACACTGGGCACAAAACAGGAAAACAGAAGTCTCGGGGTCTGTGAACGGTCAGGTTGCTCGACCTAAAGTCTCCAAGCCTTGTGGAAACACATTTTGTGGTCAGTTAGTCAGTCAGCAAGAACCAATACTAATGATTAGAAACAGCAAGAACCAAACAGTTCTTTCCTCTTGTGAATAAAATAAGGGGAACCTGAGATTTGCCTAGACAAGATCTGTGGTGCAGCCAGTTAACAACATCCTATTAGCTACAGTGCAGTAGACTCTCATTTTCAAAGACTCTCATTTGACCTCACAGACTTCAGAGGAATGTTTGTTGTTCGTTAAACCGCACAGTGACCTACGTATGAATCCTCCAAGCAGAACAAAGACCATCTGACTTAAAGCCTGAACCAGTGAAGAAACAGGTGCAGATGATTCCAGATGATCAGGCGGTGATCAGTATACTGGTGGAACACCTTTATCCAGGCACCTTGTATTTAGATGCTTGCAGTAAAACATTTGGGTGCTGGTGGCCTAGTGGGTAGGACCTCTGGACCAAGAGGTCAAGACCCTTAACCCCAAGTTGCTCGAGGGAGACATTTGCTAAAATGCTGTAAATGTAAATTCTTTCATTAAATCGACTCAATGTGCCAAAGATAAAACAGTTTGGCAGGCATAAACCATCAAGGTGATTCAAAGCAAAATAGAAAGAAATGAGGGGGGCTCAAGACTTTCGGACAATGATAATGTAGGCCATAATCAACCCCACTTGCCCTAAAACGAGTTCTCACACACTCTAGCAATCACCCATCCACCCCCACCCCCCCTATCCAGTGTGCGCGGGTCACAAAGGGAATTAATTCTGAGCCCAAGTGGAAATACATTAGCCTACATTACTGGAGCCCAATCAGAGGTGCTGCTGATTGTAGTTAAGGGTGCATCCGCTCTTCCTTTCCTAGGGCCTGCTGTTTAAATGTGACTCACTCTGACGTTAACGTGGAAAAAAAAACGGGGAGAAAAAAACACTCAGCGCCTGAGCTGATGATGTCAGTGAGTGGATTTGTGGGGAAGCTAGTTGTCTTCTTTTTTTCCTTTTTCTTTCGCTGGCTTTGGCTTAACCTTAGAAGGCTGTGTTTGGAGAGGGTCCGCACGCCAGAGCTCGAGTGGATCTCGGAGTGCAACCTTTTCCACGTCTGCACTCGGCTATGCTGACACACACACACACACACACACACACACACACACACACACACACATATGCATGTACACACTTCTAACAGATTGGCATCTGGGAGGTTAACCTTAGACACACACACACACACACACATCAGAGTGTGCACAGATACACATTCTGTGTGTCAATACAAGAAGCCTGTTTAATCTCTATCCACCCCACATGAGGTGCAGTGCTGATAACCATCAAGAAGATATGGATAGTACCACAGAGGAACATAATTAGTAAACCAGTGTCATGGCCGGTGGGGCTAAACCCCCATGACCATGAACTGCCTCTTGGGAGTGACCAGGCAGGAGAACGAGGATCCATTCTTAAAGTTTTATTCGAGAGCAAACAAACAAAGAAACAGGGCTCGGTGGCCGTTACTAAAACGAGAACTCAAAACGTGGCT
>JBBPDC010018437.1:0-12973 GCA_037974485.1 Hemigrammopetersius urotaenia | reverse complement strand
GCTGTGCCAGTAAGTGTACCTGGGAAAGACTCCTAATGCTAAATCATTTATGTCATTCAGAGCAGAAGTGCTTAAAATGGCTATAAATGTTACATTTATTTTAAATAATGCAATGTTTGATTGGCAGCCTGATGACGGATGAACAAAAAAATCTACACAATGGTCTCATATGTTGTGTGAAACACTTGTGATGAATAATCTAATACAAATTGTCCAAATGTACTTGTTTAAAAACTCTTTACATTGACACATTAGAAGTAAAGAACGATTTGGACCTTCTACTGTTGAGTTACTTTTAAAAATAAATCTCTAAAGGTGACAAAACTCAAAACTCGCTTTGCTATTTTTCCTTATCAGACAGAAAATACAGGTTCACTGACCATCAGATTCCTTCTTGGATTTAATACTCTCCTCCTGTGACCCGTCAGCGTCATCGCTGTCTTCATCGCAGCCTTTCTCGTCTGTGGTTTTGTTGCGGGGCGACCAGGTCATTTTGTTCTCCTTCTTCAGCCTCCTCCTGGCATTGGCGAACCAGGTGGACACCTGAGTGAGGGTCATCTTGGTGATGATGGCCAGCATGATCTTCTCGCCCTTGGTGGGGTACGGGTTCCTCTTGTGCTCCTGCAGCCACGCCTTCAGGGTGCTGGTGGTCTCTCTGGTGGCGTTTTTCCTTCTCGTACTAACATCCATAGATCCATACCTAAAAGAGGCATGTAAGGCTTTCAACTTTTTGTAAGGCTTTTAACTATGAAACCACCCAGCATGGGGCATCTTTACACCCAGCAATGTCAGTGATACACTTATCTGTTCCACTAATGGTCTTTTGATTTATTCTACTGTCTAATTAGCTTTTATTCTTTCATGTTAATGACAACACAAAAATGTAACCTGGGATAAATAAAGTCATTTCTTAAAGCAGGCTAATAGGCATAAAATATGTGTAATATATCTTGCAATTCTTTGGTCAATCAATACAGTTACATTTGATGATTGACATTATTTTACAAAAAAATTGAATTTTTGGAATAAATTCTTTGAATACCTTGATTTATGTAAACCCACTTAAATACCGCTCAGGTGGAGCTGTGGTGGGTCAAGATGCTCACAGCACGAGTAAAACAACCCCCTGATTGGTTATAGTGCTTGTTTGTATACTACAGCTTTCTTCAGTATCAGTTTTACAAAAATCAATCTAATGATTATCAAAACATATTGTGAGAATCTACTCACTGAAAGAGGAGGAGCAGGACAGAAGCTAAATCTAAACTACGATTTAGCTTTGCATTGTTTCATTGGAAAGATCTCACTTGAGTTTAATAAAACCAGTTCAAATTGCTCTTGACCAAATGAAGTGTTTTTAACTGATCATTTTTTACAATTGACTTTTATAATGGAAAACAAGCGTACCCGTATCCTTCATACTGGTACTGTCCGAAGGGGTGGTCACTGGGGTAATATCCTGGTCCTTGAGGGACTCTTCCCTGTGCTGATCCTGGTCCATCTTTATCGCCAAGCTTGCCCTGTCCATGAAAACATCACTCTGAACATGAGTGTGAGTGGAACATGGGTGCAAGCTTGATATCATGTCAACACACGCGACTACCTCCTCTTCTGGACGCGTTATTACGAATGTCTTTCTACAATCTTCCGACTATCCATCTTCTAACAAATACAGAGAAAATAATGGTGCCAGAAAGGGTTAGAAGAACCATAAAGAACCTTTTCACGGATGATTCTTTAAAGAACTGTTCTTGTCCTTTAAATGTGAGAAGAATATTTACAGAATATTTATAGAACAATGACGTTACGTCATGGAATGTTCTTGGAAGAACCCTAAAACTGCTTTAAAGAACCTACGTGAAGGTGCTTTTCCACAATGGGATCTTTGAGCGATGCCACAGATTTCCAGAACTGTGGTTTAGATGGTTTGTAAATCAGACATGCATGTGCGGAAAATCTTTTAAAGGTGAGAAGGACCTTCGCATCACTTCTGTGGCATCACTGAAAGGTTCCTTCACTTTTAAAGCGATGCCTTTATTAAAGGTTCTACTCACTAAAATGACTTTCAGGAAAAAACAGGAATAAACACTTTGCATCAACATCATTATGGCCAAATGTAAAGCTAAATCCAAAATTGTGTTGATGTTCAGTAATTTATAATTTTATGTGAAAATGATCCAAATTCAATGGAATTGTGCAGATCTTGTTTTCCACCAAATGTAAAATATACACCAATGTACATTATATACTGAGTATACACAACATATATATAGGTATGCACAATATATACATAATATATATAAAGTAAAACACTCACCAGAGAATAGAGAGAAGTCGAATCTGTCCCGTATGGACTGTAAGTCCCGTAGCTGTGGTTTTTCCCATAAGTGGAGTTCAGGTCATGCCTTGCGGAGGCCACCAGCCTGCTCTCGTACACGGGGCAGTAAAGAGAGCTCTGCGGAGAGGCCACCACTCCAGAGTCCAACGGGGAGCCACTGCCAGACTCGTAACACGCTCCCAGAGCATTAGAGGACCACAGGAGCTGCAGGAGTAGATGGATGGGATCATTTTTCTCTGGACTTTTAACGATGAGGGTGCCAGAAAGGGAGCATTGGAGCAAAGCTATGGAAGAACTACTTTTGGTCCCTTAATGACTCTTTCAGAGGAGGGTTCTTTAGGGAAATATTTTGGTACATGAGATGCTATGAGTACGAAGAAAGTCTTACCAACTCAGTGTTTTACACCACACACCCAAGCCTCACACGTTCTCTTTTTGCTATTTGTGTCTTTCCTGCTCTAAATCCTCCAGTTTAATTAAAAAGCTAGTTTATAAGCCCTTAGTGAGAGTAAAACTTTAAGAAGGAAAAACACTGAAATGTCTATGAGCACTCAGATACTGAATACAATTCTTGTTAAACTAACATAACACCTTACACCCACATACTTATATATATATATATAATGGATATATAAACTATATATATGTATATTAAAGCTCATACTCTTAACTTATAGACATATATATTATTTAAAGAACATATTTTTTACTGCATTTTTAAATTAACACACATGTGAAACATTTAGAAGTGAACTGAACCATTTTAAAGTGAACTAAACAACTATGCAGACGTAAGCTGTGCTGAAAAACACAAAGTCTAAATGATACAAAAAAGTATCAGATCTGTTTCTCCAACATACTCACCTGGGGAGCTGCGGAATAGGAGTATCCAAACTGTGTGTAGGACATGGTTAAGACAAGAGTCCAACAAGGAGCAGAAAACGCATCTCAAAGCAGATAGTGGAGCTGAGGGTCATCAGTTCATCTGCTGCGATCTTCTTACAAATGCAGGTGAATCTGCTCCAGCAGGGCTCGTTTTTTTCACACCCGTTTTCAAACAAGCCCCGCCCTCTACGCTGGGATTGGCTCGTTCACCGGGGCACCTGCGTCGGGATTGGCTGAGAGTTTACACTAAAAAAAGCTAATTGAGTTAGAACTATTAGCTAATTTTAACCAAAGTGGGCGTGGCTTGCCTGAATACGGGTGGAGGGAAACACATATCACCCCATTCAGTCCAGTCTTATTCTCACTCTCTTTAATATAATAACAAAAAAGTAGTGCACATAGATTTCGTCCTCCACACTTTTCCTTGTTTTAAAATCGATTTGAAGTAAATTAAAAGTTTACAAAAAAAATATTACAATATTATAAAATGGAAGTTGCCTATGCTTCAATGGCACTGTCACATAGAGACACAAAGACAAGAACAATATAATATAAAATATAATGAATAAATACAACTCTCCATATAATACTCTGTACTACATATCACTATATATACTCTGCTCTGTGCACAAAATACTGAAGATATAAACAGTGTTAAATATATATATACATATATGGAGAGAGAGAGAATATACATATACACATTTATGCACTATTATTATTATTATTATTATTATTATTATTATTATTATTATTATTATTATTATAAGGGCGGCCTTGTCCCATTTCTTTAAATGCTCTTTTGCTTCATTGAGTCCTGTAGCAGAGCCTCAGGCCCCCCTCATTAATGAGGACGTGTTCACTTCAACACCTGCCTGCTAGCACACACTTCACACACAGCCCGCCTGCACATGATTGATGACCACTGAGAGACGATTAGCATAATTGCTTTGCTTTGTACTTTCAGACATTTGACTACAATTAAAGGAGCGTTATGAGGGTGGGGTAGGGGACAAAAGGGAAGAAAAAGCTTCATTACAGTTTTACTTGGGTGAACTGTTCTTAACGAACCCCCCAAAGACCCCACAGGTAAACAGCGATGAACCATCCGGACCGCAGCGCCGCTTCTGATAAGACATAAAGATGGATCGAGCTTGTGTTATGACTGTAATCATGAACAAAATAACATTTAAACAGTTTTCAATAAGGCAGTGGTATTACTGATGTAACTCAATATTCATTTGTATTTATTTATGTGGAAAGTAAGATGTTTGTTTCTTTAGTTTGAGTAATTTTTTTATTGGTACTTAATGCTGTAACTCAAACTAATGCCCATCTACTTTTGTGATATATGGGAAAGGTCCTTGAGAAAGAAAAAAAGAAAGATGAAATAAAACCTTCTAAACCATCAAAGAAAATAAATAGAGATAAATAGACAGAAGGAAAAAAGAGAGAGATGAAGAGAGAAAGAAATAAAGAGAGAGTCAGAAGGGGAGAGTTATAAAGAGAGTGAGAGAAAGAAATAAAGAGAGATTGAAGTAACAGAGAAAGACTTAAAGAGATGAAGAGAGAGAGAGAGAGGAGAGAAAGTGGGAAAGAAAGAGAGAGAGAGAGAGAGAGAGAGAGAGAGAGAGAGAGAGAAAGTGGGAAAGAGAGAGAGTGAGAGAGAGAGAATAGAACATTTGTTCATTATTTCTTGAGTCACAGATTTAGAGGAGTGTTTTAATTATTATTTTTAAATAAGTCACGTTTCCTAACTGGTATTTTAGGCCTGTTTAACACCGAACGAATCACTCACACTCGGAGGATCCCGAGTTCATCTTTCAGGATCAAGACGTACCTGAGCTGCCAGCTGACATCTTTGCAGCTGGAAGCTCTTTCTCACCGGTGCGGCTAAGAGGTTTGGCATGTCGCAGTTCACTTAATATCCATAATTGATGAAGAGCTTTCGGTGCATTTACTCAACACTTAGTTCCTGAGGTCCAGGAGCTCCTCCAGACTCTTCATTAGAGATGGAAACACAGATACGTGTGCTGCAAGCTATAACCTCTAACCTTGTGTTTTCACTCTTGTTTGTTCAGATTCTAACATGTTTAACACTCATATCAATTTTTCCAAGTGCTAGATACAGCGCCCCTGGTCCAGAACCTTGTGTTTCCCCCTCTGGATCCTTCTCCAATATGTTACGCCTTCTGTGTGCTCCAGATTCTGGGATTAAAAGAATGCTCCACCTCTTAGATGAGTAACTTTAACTTCTCAATTTTTTATTTTACTGTGTGCTTTAATCACTTTAACACAAAATGTAGCAAAACATAATGTAGCATAACATAACATAATGTACGTAACGGAATGTAACATTGCATAATGTAATACAACGTATAACATAACATAACATAACATAACAGAACATAATGTAATATAGCAGAACATAACAGAACATAGCATAATGTGATGTAACATAACGTATAACTTAACATAACATAGCATAACAGATAACATAATACATTACATAACATAACAACTATCCAGCTGTAACACATCAGCAGTAGTTACGCTGTTGTGATGTTACGAGCTAAAGCATTTTCATTTTTCCTCTTTATGTATTATATTTGTCCACCTGGACACATTAGCTGCATAGTTCCATTATTAAATGCACATTATTTTATGATTTATGAAGCAAATGTTAATAAATCAGTAGCTACCCATTACTGAGATATTAGTTTACTGTTCTTTAGGCATTAGTTATTAATTAGTCGCTGGTTAAAGAATAATTCTGTATATTGATTATTCAGTGTGTCATTAGTTCAGTTTATAGTTTATTGATTAATGACCTGTTCCACTTCTGTTGATTCCACTACCACTCAACTGTGTTTATTCATTTAAGAACAGTTTCCCAGAGCCAGATTAAGCCTAAACCTAGACTAAAAACAAACTCAATGAATGGGGGTGGTGGCGTAGTGGGTAGGATACTTGCCTCTAGACCAAGAGGTCATGGGTTCGAATCCTACCTTCAGCACACCACTACTGGGTCCCTGAGCAAGACCCTTAACCCCAAGTTGCTCCAGGGAGAGACTGCCCCCTGTCTTCCACAGGTAATGAAAGTCGCTTTGGATAAAAGCGTCTGATAAATGCCGCAAATGTAAATGTCCATCATTAACACTGCAATTTAGGCCACAATTAGCCTTATTAATCCATGTTCAGGCCGAACTTGTCACGAAAGACGGGGGGAACCCGCTTCTGTGATTTACCTCGGAGACAGACAGGCAGGCAGGCATCCATGAACTCAGGTTTCTTTATTAACATAAACGTAAAACAGGAAAACAAAACCTGGCTCAAGGGCCGATACAGGACAGGAACATGAACGTGGGATAAATGAGGCGATGGACCGATATCTGTGGTACACACAGACAGAACTTAAATACAAGACATAATCAGTGCACAACACAAGGCAGGTGAAAACCGTGACAAGTGACAATTAACAGACTTGAAAGCCAAAATAAAAGTCCTTAAAAAAGAAACACAAAACAGTGGCCCCTACCGGCCACTGGCCGAGCCGTGACAGAGCTGGACTCTAAAGAAGTAACATGAGAAGCTATTAGTGTTGATGTGCACTGTTAGTTATCTATTAACTGATCTATTGATTACCAATAATATTTTCCATCGTAGTGGAAACACAGTTCCTTTCACCTCCACAGACTCTTAAAGAACTAAAGATCTCTTCCTAGATGCAACTCTGACAATTTTTTTCTGCCCTAATGTGTTTATTAGTGCACTATTAAACTATTATCACATTTTGTAACAAGACACATGCATACAATTTGTAAAGATTGTTATTGTTTGCAAAGACATCCCATTTTAAAAAAACAGAATTTGTTGTAAATAGCCACCAGAAGGAAAACATCAGAAAAAAGAAAAGAATTAAGACTTTTGAACCTCATCAGAAGAAAATGATCCTTTACACACTGATACAAAAACTGCTGTTAAAACTGAATGGTTCTTTTATTTCACACGCAACTAGTAGACTTACTATATTTGATACTGCCATTCACAGCAGTTCAACAGTGACCTGAACCTCATCACCAAGACTCCCAGGGCATGATGGACATGTGTCTTTTGATTTACAGGCACAGACTGGATACGTCCTGTCCAAGTGTTATTTTAAAGAACTGCCACACAAACTTAAACGACTAGCTGATGGGCAAAATGTGTTTCTCTTCCTCATTCAGATGTGTTTGAGGGAGGGGCATGCAAAACAGTGGGTGGAGATGCAGTAAGATTTGTGCATCTGATTACTCTTTCTGCTGATTTTAATCACGTTTGCTCTAAACTTGCATTAGTGCATCAGAAGATGTTCAGAGGTTCAGTAGAAGATACATCAGTCAGACACATAAGCCTCAAACGCAAGCTGAAAGGCTATTTACCATCAGAATATTACTGTTTAAAATCACAGGTGTGCGTGTGCAAAAAGACATGGTACAGAAAACACTGCAGTTTCCTCTTGAAGTCTGAGTTTCACAAATCTGAATAGAATTGCAGCCCTGGAAAATGTTTTGGGAGGAAAATCTTTTTTTAGAATTTGTATTTTTTGTTTTGTCTCAAGCCTGTTGATGAACCTTTCCTCTGTCTGTGCCTTTTAAACCCCATGCCTCAGGAGTGTGGACAGGGCTACATATAATTTCATAAAGTGTGGTTCTAGTAATTTAGTGCTAATTTCAGTTGCAACAAAGATCATCTAGCTCTATGCCTGCACTTGTACCTACATCTGTGCCCAGTTCTGTTTGAAAGAGAGAACAATAAGATCCGTGGGGTGAATTATAAACTGACTGACACCACATTTTTGACAAAAAAATGGATAGTTTAAAGAAATCTGGAGATTTGAGTGTGAAGCCTTGAGATTTGAGCCTTGTTAAAGAAAATCAAGACAATGTAAATGTTTAGGGATGATCCTTTTAAGTGGTAAATAACATTTGTATGATTATATTAAAGGTAAACCCTGCAGTTATTCACACTAATACAGTTCTTTATAGAACCAAAAGAGTATTTTCCATGGTGTTGTCTTCCACCTGTCCAAGAAAATCTGTTTACAAAGACAACAGTGTGTGTTTCAACTGCACATAAAAAAACATTTAAACTGACTTATTATATTATTTTTAATTACACTCAAATAACTGTTGGGTCTTCTGGGTGTTCTGTTTATTAAGTGCAGGGAAATATATGAGAAAAATTGTCTGTTTGAATCAAATAAATGCTACAGATGCAGCAGATGTTACAGATGTTAGGTGGCAAGATGCTGGAGGAGTCAGTAGAAGCTAACATAATGAAACAATGATTGTGTGTGTGTGTGTGTGTGTGTGTGTGTGTATGTATGTGTGTGTTTGTGTGGCTATGGTGAAGGTAGCCTGCACAGTTTTGGTGATGATAGTTCTTCATGAGTTTTGAAGCACTTTAGATCAGCACAGACACTGCGCCGAGACCCCCAGCCCCTCCAGCCATCTGTGCAGAGTGGCAGCTCTTCGATTGAGTCTCCTTCTTACGGACTGTTACGTGTGGCAGCCGCACATCATAACCTACCAGAGTGTTTTTCTCTCCGCTGATTGAGGTGCTCGGAGGTAAATGTTTTGAAGCCGGCGCTCCGTGCTCAGATGAGAATACCACCCTTCATTGTTACAGGCAAATACAAATTGCCAGCAACTTTGAGTGGCAGGTTTTTTTGTTAGACGTGAGGGAAGCGCCCCATCTGAGTGAAAGATTTATTTCCACTCCTGCTCAAAACACAGACAACAGCGCTTGTTCAATATTTGAGTCCTCTTATCATGAGACAAATTAAATGTCATTCATTTGAAGGGAGGTCCCCCTCTCGTGGCTCCCCAGGGAAGGCTTTACTGTCTGGAAATTGCCTTAATTTCACTTAGTGAGACACAACTATTCACTCCTCGCAACAAAGGTGGCAAAAAGGTTCTTTGGAGCAAGGCTACTATTGTTTCTTGAAAGAAGTTTTTAATGGAAGGTTCTGGAGATTCTGAAGGTTCTCTTTATAACGGAAGGGCCATTTTAAAATTTTTTATTTAAAAGTCCCTAAAAAGGGAAGAACCATAGGGTTCTTGATTTTATATATAGAACCAAGACAACTCAAAGAACCATTTGAATGCTTAAATGGTCCTTTGTCTGGTTAAATCACTCTTAGAGGATGTATGTTTAACAATGCGCCAAGAAGGGTTCCACCTTTGTTGAAGAACAATTTTTGAGCACTATACACATTTAACTACTTTTGTGATGACACAACGGCATAGAAAAAAATGTGTGTGAAGAACCATCTTAATGTATAATAGAAGCTGAATTCAATGCAAATGTCCTAAAGAGAATCTTTAACCAGACAAACTTATAGATTCTTTTTTTAATGATTCTTTGAGGCCAAGGTTCTTCATACTCACACATTTCTTTTTCAAACATGGCTCTTTAGGGTTCTGCTATAAGTGTTTTTTTAATAGTATCACTCAAAGTACCATTTGTTTTATTTTGAAGAGGGTAGAACTATACATCTGAGCCAAGAACTCTTTGGGATCTTTCCCTCTGAAAGGGAAGAATATTTGCACTGTAGGGAGACATCACTGCCAAGAATCACCTATTGGTAGGTTATTTATGACGCCAAAACTGTTTTTTTCCTTGGTGTTGTTTTAAAGAACCCTTGAATCTGCCTGTCATTTATCCCTGCCTTAATTTGTCTATCCTCTGGAGTCTCTGCAGTCTCCCTTTTTCTTTCTCTTCTCTCCAAACCCCTCCATGTCTTGCTGTCCAGTTCTTGCGGTCTGGAGTGGACAGAGTCCGGTGGGGATGAAGAGAATGCTCTCAGGCAGACGATTCGTTCATCCAGGCAGAAAATGGAAGGAAAAAGAGGAAGGACAGGAGTCAGGGAGGGACTTGGCTGTTTTCTCACACACTCCGGCTCTGAAGAGGTGCACCAGGGGGACCCTGTGTCAAGTGATCTCTGACACTTCATTCCCCTTTTACACAGGAACCCTCTCTGACAGACACAGGCAGGGAAAAGCTCAGAGCTTCAGACTGGAGAAGTCTGGAGAGCAAGGGAGGTTACTTTCAAAATGTCAAGCTCTGTTCCACTGCAAATGTTAGTTAAAATTATTAAAAATTCAAAAATGTACACAGCTAGATAATTTATAGGCATCTTTATCTGGAAAAAACTTTCTTGCCAGAGGTCAAAGTTATTGAGAGTATTTATTTGTTTGTTTGCTTGGCTGCTCATGGCACACAACCCATGCAAAACCATCCCATCAGAGATATTTTGGGTTATTTTCCTAAAATAAGTGAAGTTGATTGCATCCAATAAGTAATGTTTAGCTTCCATATTAGTTCTTGGCATGAACATACCTTCAAACACATTTCTTGCAAAAATATTTTGTACATGGAATTGAATCTCATTGCATTATGTGAGGGTTCTTTAAAAAGGTTCCCCTCTGACACATCTCATTAAAAACAACTCTATAAAGCCAAAGGAAGTCAGAAATCACGCTTTTCTTCTGTACCATAACATGGTTTCAGGGAGGGTCTCTGAGATAGCTGAGTGTTTTCTCTCACTGATAGGTGGGTGTGGTGAGACTTGATATCATTAAGTGTTTTATTTCCTGACCGCTGATGCATGGTGACATAATCAAAACCTAGAAGACAACCTAGAAAAAAGCCATGTAAAAGTCATTACATTTCAATAAAAGGGGCCAGGAACACAATAATATGTTCAATATGATGGTATGGTTTGAAGAATCACCAGAGACGTGAAATAACAACGTAAAGGTCAGATTTGAGGTTAACATTAAAATTGTAACCACTACAAGAAGAACTCCAAAGAACCTATTTTCTATTTTCTTTAACAAACATGAAAAGGGGTTTACTAATCGGAAAACGTCCTTAACTATTGGGTAGGAGGGAGAGAGGGATTAGTTTCTTAAATGCAAAAACATTTTCTTTATGATGTATGGCTCATAACTGTGGTCAGAAAAAGCATGTGTAATCTCACAATTAATTCAATGCGATACTTTTCACTTTAAAACATTTTCCCCATAACTTTATCATTAACTAGTAGGATATTGGCTCTGTGTTCTAACTCTATGTTGAGCTGTTAGCGAGCAATGAGGTGAGACCTGAGAAGGCTAAGAAATGGGAGCAGCCATGCCAAAATAAAACAGACAATTGAGACCATGGTAAAATGTTATTTAAACAATAAATTCCCCTTTATATATGTTAACTCCTTGACTTTCTCACTTACAAAAACAAGATTCTTGATTTGCATCCAGTTTTGTGAATCAAAGCCATTTTCATCATACAAGTACGGTATATTCCACCAACAGAATAACTATATATTCCAGAAAAAAAGCAGTTGAAGGACCTCCAAACCAGACAGAAATAGTCTACTGTGAAAAGTGAGTTTTGTCTCATTGATTTAAAAATGTTGATATACAAAACTGAAATCATTGTGTGGGTTTAAAATACACAAAGATTAGAGCTCTTTAGACTCCCTCTGTGGAAATCTGTCTAAGTTACAAATCATTACAGCAGGCTTGGTTTTAAATGGTGCATTAGATTAACTTTCATGGTTAGATTAATGTGGGGAGGTAGTGTAGGCTTTACTGGAATATCCACTCCAGACAGCTGTGTGAAGTCGTACAGGCCTGCTGGTGGGTTTGTGCGTCTGCTTGGCTTGTTTTTCAGGCCAGTGCCGGAGAGAGAGAGAAAGAGAGAGAGAAAGAGAGGGAGAGAAAGAGAGAGAGAGAGAGAGAGAGAGAGAGAGACAGAAAAGCCGCTTTTTAAAGTATGCATTTCCCCATCCCGCTGAGAGCCGGCGTATTCCTCCCCATCACTGCCGCTTCATTACTCCCTCACCAGCCATGTATTATTCACCCACATTCAATCCTGCCTCCACTGGGACCAATGCTGCTGGAAAAACGTTTTAGCCTCTTTTACTATATAAAGTCTGTCTGTCTCTCTCCCTCCTGCTCTCTCTCACTCTCTGTCTCTCTATCTCTACCTCTATTTCTCTCTTTTGCACTAATTGAAATACTTTCCACAAAATAAGTAAAAATACAGGACTTTCAACAGTAAATGTACATAAATGATGAGATACAAGCTTAAGGGTCTGTGTAAATTTATAAAAGTCCATATATGTGTGTGTATGTGTATGTATGTGTGTGTGTTTATGCTTTTACCTCCAAATACACTTAGAGTCCAGGCGCCACCATCTGGTCACTTCATGTAACTTCATGTGGATGTCTGCTGGGAAAAGTAATGTCCGGATTGAGACTGTAGGTGAAGATGCTTCATGTAAACATTGATTCATGATCGAATATGCATCGCTTCCGTCCTTTCTAACGTGGTCTAAACAGTTAAATTTGAAATGAAAGCAAAAGTGTGGCCACATATGGGTAAATTACTGACACTGTGGAGTCTGGCTGTAGTGTGTGTCAGTATGTGAGAGTGAAAGAGCCCTGGAAAGCTAAGGCTGCAGAGAATGTCCTGTTTTGAAGGAAATGTGTAATGACAGCTCCAGTGAAGCAGAGGAGAAGACATTCAGCGACTGAAAGACTCTCTGACCACGATGGTGGGTCAAAGTGCAATCAATAGGCTTTTAGGGGACGAGTTCTATGGAGGTCTACTGTAGTTTATTTCATCACTGCTCTCTCTCTCTCTCTCTCTCTCTCTCTCTCTCTCTCTCTCTCTCTCTCTCTCTCTCTCTCTCTCTCTCTC
>JBBPDC010018426.1:0-12973 GCA_037974485.1 Hemigrammopetersius urotaenia | reverse complement strand
TAATAATAATAATAATAATAATAATAATAATAATAATAATAATAATAATAATAATAATAACAACAACAATAATAATATTAATAATAATAATAATAATAATGATAATAATAATAATAATAATAATAATGTTATTCAGTCTTAAGAACAAAATACACAATGTTTTATGCAAGCTGAAGTACTTACTGGAAATTCATTTCTCATCCTGAAGGGGGCAGAATAGTTCCGCTCAGCCTCATAAAACAAAAGAAGAAGCACTGGAGTGGTGGAAGTTTGTTGCTTGTAAATAACAACAAACAAGTAATTTTCCAAGATGATAAATCCTAGTGACATTTCTTGTGCTATTTTTTGGCACAGATGGACTCCGTCACCGCGGAGAATAAAATAAATTAATAAAATAATAATAATAATAATAATAATAATAATAATAATAATAATAATAATAATAATAACAACATTTCAAGCGAGGGCTTGAAACATTAGGATGCACACTGCAGTCTGTCTTCGCCTGCGAACAATGGTCAGGAACTTAAATGATGTAAAATTACTTGTTTGTTGTTATTTTACAAGCGTCTGATAAAAGCGTCTGATAAATGTAAATGACCAGGCTGACCTCCAGTGAACCCTGAAAGGGACCTTGCATAAATAAATAAAATTAAAAACCACCAACTTGAAGCTTCCAACGGATCGCCCTAACAGTTCCTCTGTTCACATGAAAGCTTCAGTGTTTATGTACTTATTTGGTTATTTATTATCTTTTGTTTTAATTTGTGTTTATTCATTCATCGTTTTCTTTTTTTTAATTATTCATTTATTTTGCATGCGTGTGTGCATGTTTTGTCTGTTTTTCTGCCCGCTTGCTTACACACACGTGAATACGTTCAGGTATTTATTTACTTGTAAGTTTGTTATGAATTTACTTATACACTGGACAGCGCCTGGTTCAGCTTATTTTATAAAAGTTTCTCCTAAAACAGCCGAGTTTCTGAATGGCCGCTTCTCCCTGAACCCGCTCCTCAACCACGCCCTCACTCACACATTGCGACACACGCCACTCGCAAACTCTCCATACCCTTAACCTTAATCCTTACTCTGATAATAAACCTGTAAACTATTCTGAATAATACACATTCAACATTTATAACAAATAACTTAACAAAAAAACCCTACAGCTAAGATCATCCCAATACTTTTGCATGCGTATGTATGTCGTAGACACATGTATGTACATTTATTTATTTATTTACTTTTATTTATTTTCTTTCTAGTATTATCTTTATTCATTCAGTTAGTTACCCGCGCATGTAAATGTATTTATTTGTTTGTTTATACTTTTTCCTGTGTTTACTTTTGCATGTGTGTATCTGCATTAGTGCCGTTTACACACGTATGCAAATGTATTTACTTGTTTGCTTGTATATACTTCTGCATTTGTGTTATCTGTCTTCCTGTTTGCTTACGCACCCACCGGTGTTGTGCCAAAAAGTGATCATCTGCCAGAAATGGATTGCCGTCCGCGGTTGTTCTCAGTTTTAATGTTCCTTTCAAGATATTTCAGAAGTTATAACGGACCGTTTGCAGTGTAGTGTCACATATAACCCGCCTGAATTATGTCTAGCCAGTTTGATGTAGAAACAGTATTTCAGCCAAAAGTTATAATCCGCAATCACATTTTGGCATATTATCGTTTTTGATGTTCCTTTCAAGGTATTTCAGCAGTTATAAGGGACTGTTTGCAATATAGTGTGTCAACCCTCCTGAATGAAATCCAGCAAGTTTGAAGAAGAAACAGTATTTGAGCCACAAGTTACAAGCCGCAATCCATGTCTCGCAGATGATCACTTTTTGGCACAACACAACGGTTTGTGCGCCACGAAGCGTTGGGGTTGGGTGCTGTTTGGAGGGCGTGTCTGCTTCTTAAGTTTCGTTTCACTTTCTGGCCTCGGCTGTTGGTTCGTCCAGGAGGGTTCAGAGGAGCTGTCCGAGGTATCTGACAGCGGACGCTCGGGCTGACCACCTTACCGAATGGCCTCCATCGTGTCTTCCCTGGGCGAGGAGAAGGAGAAGAGCCTGCAGAGCCTCTTCTCGCAGCCTGTTCGCCTCCACCTCCTGTACAAGAGCAGTCATCACGGGGCCAGCGTCCCCACCCTGCTGTCCAGATTCGACGACTGCGGGAAGTTTGTCGTGGTGGTGTTTCTGCAGTCGGGGGTGGTCCGAGGCGGGTCCACCTGCAGCTCTCTGAAGGTTGGGAAGGAGTTTGCTGATAAGGAGGCGTTCGTATTTGAAATAAACAGGGATGCCAAAATGTTTCCTGTGTTGCATCCGGCCAGAGCTGTGGAGGTGCATTTCCCAAAGCCAGAGCAGCCCACCCCTGTCTGTGCTGCTGGTAGTGGATTAATATTTACAACACCGGGAACAAGCCTTTTTGGGTCTTCTGGTTATGGGGCTCAATATAAGTCTACATCATTACCATTTAGCACCCAGTCTGAACAAGGTCTTTTCGGCATAGTGAAGTCCAACCCTTCAATACCAGACAATCCAGTCGCTGTCTCGTTTGGAAAGTGCCTACACATTTATTCAGAAGACCAGGTGATGTATGTCAACTTTTGCACAGATGTTACATACAACACTGGATGGCTTGACCAAAAGAGCGTGTGCTGTGTGGACGTAGAGCTGCACCGTGTCCAAGGTCAGTCTACACACTGGAATTTTTAAAAAAGGGTTTGATTCAAACATGTCCGAAGGTATTTTACATCAAACTTTTGTCTTTAAGTCAGTGTCCAGTGGCATGGGTTATGGTGATGTAACACACTTTGTTCTTCTGCAACTTTTTGACAAGTTTTAATCGTGTACATTGCAGGAGTTATTTTTTGTTTTTGATGCAAAGTACCTTTTGGGAATAGCAGGTCAAATTCTCCACAAGGCCACTGCTAGACCTCCAATACAGTTCCATGCTTCACGTGTGTCCTTGTTTTCATCTCTGTCCAGAGCAGTGAAGCTCAGACTAATGCTTGCTTTCATTTAGATCTTGAAGATATTTTGCCCGACCCTTGGAGAGAGCTGTCCTGGACAGACGAGTGAGTCTTCTATTTGAAGGAGTGTTTAATGGGGCAGTCACTGTCAATGATATTAATTATCGCGTAATGCCGGTGGTTAGATTATGAGTGTAAGGCAGAGATTTTTATGATTAAAATGATTAAAAAGTAAGACTTAAAAGATGCTTTGTCACGATGCCATTATAGTTGGATTGAGTGATTTTTCTTGGGGTAAAGTGAGTGTTCATGGCAGAACTAGTACAATTTAGCTCAGAAGTTTGGGCTGAAGATGCGCAAAGATGTTCACCATAGCCATCATAAGAGATTGGGTGACCTTACCTGTCCTTATATAACATCATTGACTGTAAGTGTTCCCCTCAACGTGCCCTGAGCTGTCAGGGACGGTTTAAAAAGATGCTGTGCTAACATAATAACACATGCTAACTCCAGTCTCCCAGCTTGGTGTTAATGTGTCATGAAAGGAGACCTAGTGTTGATGGAAACTGGTCTAAATTAGAGAGAAAACTGAGTTTGGATGAATGTTTTAGCAGTATGAAAACAGAACATCAAGGGCAAAGTTCGAACAGAATCTTGAAATATCTCAAATACATTTTGGTTTTTAGTTAATAGTATTTAAATTTTCACAGTGTTAATGTAATATATATTTTTAGTTGGTCATATTAGGGATTTCAAAGTCACATATACGCTATGTGGACAGAAGTATTGGGACACCAGTACTTACAACAACAGGGACATTGTCTTCAAATAGATAGACGTTAATATGGAGTCAGGCACTGATGTTGGATGAGAAGGTCAGGCACCCAACTTCTGTTTCAGTTCATCCCAAAGGTGCTGGATAGGGTTGAGATAAGGGCTTTGTGTAAGCCAGTCAAGTTTTTACACACCGAACTCATCCAGTCATGTCTTTATGGAGCTCCCTTTGTGCACATGGTACTAGGGTTGCAACGATTAGAAATGTTGGTGGTAGGATTATAGTCTGAGAAATAATCATGGTTTCATGATTACCACAGTTATTGTATGTGAATTGATTTCACACCTGTATTAACATAAATAAATCACACAAACACATTCTATACAGGTTTTGAACTTCAGAAGCTATTAATTGCTGCTTTTCAGAGATAAAACAAGAAAATAATGTTAAACCTGTCTACATAAGAGCTTTATCACAACATCAGTCCAAGTTCACATTTTCTGAGCTCAGCCTTGAACAATGAAGTGAGAGAATATTGCCGCTAAAATGTCTTGGTCTGCTGAAGCATTAAGATCCCTGGAAGTAAGCGAATCTTGAAAAACAGGTGTGTCCCAATACTTTTGTCCATATAGTGTGTCCATAAAGTATCTTGGAAAGAAACTTGGAATACACAAATTTCAGAGATAAATTTAGAAAAACACTGTTTTTGCAGAGCAAAATTTCCACATCACTGCAAAACAAAATCATACAACAAAATCAACCTTGAACTGCCTCAGTACACAGAAGATTAACGTTTTGAAATGGTCTTTATTGACAGGCCCCAGGCGTGAGTGATTAGATATGTTACATTAGGAATATAAATAATAATTGTGCATTTAAATGCACAAAAATGGACCGTATTAAATTTGTTCCTTGCAGAGACATTCACTTGTCATTGGCTTTTCATTAGAAAAACTTCAGCTACAGTCTGGCCTGTATGCATTAAGGCTAATAAGGTCTGACCTGAGAAATAATTGTAATTCTAGTCCCAGGCTGTTGGTTAAAGCAGTTGTGTTGTATAGGACCAGGAAGAGCCTGTGGGAGAGTTTTGTCTCGTACAAGCTGGTAGTGGAGACTCTTCCCCGGGTCAGGGCTCTGCTCTTGGGTCCAGTGGGTTCTGGGAAATCCAGCCTCATCAACTCCATCAGATCTGCCATGTACAGACGCATCATTCACCTGCCTAATGTCGGCACGACGACGGGAAGTTTCACCAAGAAGGTATTCGAAACATAGCGAATGCTCTCCTGAAGTGAATAGGTTTCACGCAGAGCAATTTTCTGTTTTAAGGGCAAATGAACAAAATACATAAAGATAAACAGCTGGTTTTGCGTACAGTATGATATTCTCAATGAAATTCTCACTATGCAGTTGAGTCTGAGTAGATTTTAAATTAGATTAATAGGAAATTTCACAGATTGCAGTATAGTTTACTCCATTGGGGTGTAAACAGCTTTTCAAAGTGGTTTCATGTGAAATGGTTCATTGTGGAGAAACTGGTTTATTTTAAAGGTAAAATAGTACTTCTCTTGGAGTACGGCCCTGCATTACGACACTCTGCATGCACCCCTCGTTTTTAAAAATGACATTTTAGGCCTAACCCTTATCTCATACTTTCTCCTACCCAGCTAACGTCGTATAACATTCGTGCAGAGAAAGGGGGTCCACCGACGGCCCTGAGTCTGTGTGATGTGATGGCCGTCGGAGATGAGGATTTTACTGGTGACTCTCTTTTGGACATGCTGGCGGTTGTCAAAGGCCACGTCGATATGACGATATGAGATCGTGAAGACGATCTATGTGCAGATGATCTGCCGAAGCTGAGAGATCATAGTATCGTCTATATAAACTACATTCTCTCTATCTATTGCGGTTCTATGCTCTTCCTATTTTTTTGTTCCTCAGCTACCCACCTTTTTTCTAGTCCGCTTAATACCTGCCTTATAGAAACAGTGCTCAACCAACAACAGCTTGGCTGTACTGTTCAGTAGTGTCAGGTCTGGGGCCTGAGACATTTCGACTATCCCTGGTATGTGTGTGCCTGTGCCATGTGCCTGGAGAAGGTGAGAGAGAGAGGGCTCGACGTAGCTTGCAAAATAGTGAAAAAATAGTAAAAAAAAATCTATAGTTACAAATGAATATAAATACTGTGATAAAATTAAAATCATGATTTAATTGTAAAAACATTGTGATGTATTTTTGCCATATCGCCCACCACTGAACGTGACGTAATACTGTATGTCGCGGTAATGATAAGACTCATGATCTAACTGCTCCAGTTGCACTCCTCCAGTTCCAGAGTGATTGCCCCATCACTGACAAGGTCAGTGGTTACAAAGCGGCTCCCACCCTGACGGATCAGGCCCACTGTGTGCTCTTTGTGCTCGATGCCTCTAAAGTGACGTCCTACTCCAGCGGCCTAAGAAACACCCTCAGGAAGCTCCACTCCGCTGTATCAGACCTGGGTGAGAAATTTCATTCAGGGTTTCATTCTAAAATTTCCCAGAGGCTGACTTAAGAGACTAAAACTACCCCTTTACCATGGGCACCATTATATCACACTTTTAAAAATCATTCATTTCATCCCCTCATCCACCCATGTATGAGGGAGACACTCAAGATGCAGCGCACACACAACCAAAAAAAACACTAAGCTAGAGCTATCACCTCTGAAACCAGTGTTCAGAGACATCTAAGCATTGGTTTTATGTGTTAAACAAGTTTGTGTTAAAAAAGAAAATCTTCTCACACCATGGATTCGAGCTGCAGTTTTCCGCTTCAGAGGCCGGCACTTTAAATCTGCGTCACTGAGGGTCATGTACTGTCTCTTACAAAGCCATTTATGGTTAAGAACGGCTGAAAGCATGCGTTGCCGCATTCACAGGCTGATTATTTTTAAATAAACCACAACAAACAGTGAGACGTGTCTTTTTTACAGCTGACCTGAGCTTTAGTCAGTTTATGAGAGTGCTGTATGTTTGGTTCAATTTTGTCCCTGTTTTGTCCCTGTCTGGCCACTATAACTGTGATGCCTCTCCAACGCACACTTTTAAGGCAACTCGACCATCTGCTCTCTGTGATTCCGTAGCAAAATGTATTGAATGCTCTGAATGAGCATGCACTCTCTAAAACTGCATCCTATAATAAAGGTTCCACGGAGTCTAATTTGCTAGAACTAGTGTGTGTTCAATCTCTTCTTTACTAGAGTATAAAAGAGAAGAACTTTGATGTCAGATGTTTTGAATATTTTCACACATCACAGGCGTCCCTCAGTTGATTGTGCTGACTCATGTGGACCAGGTGTGTTGTGCAGTGAAGGATGATGTGAAATATGTCTACTCCAGCCGAGTTGTGCAAGAGAAGGTACGATTTCATCATTTAAATTCTTTTTTTAAGAAATTTTTAAAGAAATCTAGCCTGAAATAGCACTCACTCCCACCGTGTGAGGTAGAAGAGTGAGTAGTTTGAGCTTGCTATTAGATACTCGTCTTTAAAAGGAACTCCACCAATCTTTCAAAGGGTTTGCATAATTGAATGTTTGAGACATAAGCTGTAAGGGGCTGGCCACTACCCCCACTCTGACCAGCAGGGCTTCTGTCCCAGGTGGCAGATGAAGACGAAGTGTAAAATATTGACTTTAACCTGTAATTTTGGTTAATTGAGTTCTCAAGCTGTTTTCAGTAGTGAGCATTCTCACGTGCTGCACTCCATTCTCTTCCCCCTCCTCTCACTGCATCAGCCTGGTGTTTTGCCAGCCTTGTTTGAGGGTGTTTTTTTCCAGTAAACAGATTGGCCAGTTTTTCTCCTGGCAGTTTTAGTTTCGTATTTCTTATTCTCAGATTCTTATGCCATCTGAGACCATCTAAAGGGTTAATCTTCAGATCCGCCTCGGTGTTGCAGCGAATAAAAGCAGCAGCCTAACGTTTCGACTGCCTCTAGACTCTAGACTAATCTGCTCCGCATTTGGGTTCATCATATTGTAAATTAAGGGGCGCCCCAGTATATAAACTGTTGTTTATGAGTCGTTCACAATGGGGTTGGTGTGAAACGCTGTGTTCAGGAGAAATTTTAGAGATGAATGCCTCTGAAAACTCCCACTCAAAGTTTTACATGAAATAGCATCAAATACATTGTATTCATTCTGAGAAAGTGAGTTTTGGCATCTCACCCACGGGACTATGCAGAAATTGTGAAACATCAGTTGAATTTTATGAAAAAGTACTTCCATGAAGAATGAACTTTTTATTTTGGAAAAAAAATGTGCAAGATGAGCAAGATTTCAGTAATGTTCTGGAAAGTGGGAAATAAAAGGTGGTATTGTTTAGTCTGTAATTTAAACGTCGATCAGAGTACGCACGCAGTTTTGATCAAAGATCAGATGACAAAACAAGAGTTGATGCCTGGTGAAATCAAACCGAACACAAACACGATTATCGTATTAAAAGGCAAATTCGATGGCGCTGGAATATCAAGCACAAAGGAAACCATCGCAGTTTATGTCTGTCATATGTGCCAAATGTTATTATTGCATAAAATATTGGTTTACAGCATGTGTAAACCACATTTATAAATTAAAGGGGATATATTATGCAAAACTCACTTTAGTTATAATAGTTCTCTGGGCAAAACATGTTCATGAAGGTCTTTCACTCTCACATGAAGAGATCTCAGCAGCTTTATTAAGGGACAGTTTCCTTTTAAAATGAGTCGTTTAAGGCCTCTGTCCTTTTTATGCAAATAAGCTGTTGCTGGCCACGCCCCACCTATCCCACTATCCAGCCCTATATGTTCAAGTCCGAGTGGGACCCAGAGCAAGATGAACACAGCACTTCATGTGTGCCTTGCCTTTGCCTGTAGCCATAGCGCTCGGCGTCTTATGCATGCTCATAAAACCAGCAGATAAAAATGGCGGATCTTCAACTAATCTAGTGGGTGGGGGCTCGACACATGTGGGTGGTTCTATGCAAATTTCCTCATCCTGACCTCACAGTAAGGGAGCTGTCCAAATGGCTCATAGAAGCATATGATTCCTGACAACAAAATCTTTTTAATTCACAGAAAACAGCTCGATATTGGGAGTGTTTATAGGAGCAGTGGAGACCCAAATGGAAATAAAAAAGGATGTAAAAAGTGAGTTTTACATAATATGTGACCTTTAATATGTTCATCATTACACACCTACAGATGCAGAAGGCTGCAGAGTTGGTAGGCCTGCCGTTATCCTATGTGCTGCCTGTAAGGAACTACATTTCCCAGCTGTCAGTGAACCGCAACACTGACATCCTGCTCCTGAGTGCAGTCAACATCATCCTTCATGCAGTGGATGACACACTGGAGGACCGGTACTCTGCTGTCGTCACTCAGACCGCCCCAAACAACTTCGGAGAGGCGGAGCTATGAGTGAGCCACCAAATCGCCAAGCCATTCTGCCTGTTAAGATGTTTACTGTAATCATTCCAATTTATGACGTGGAACCTTTAAGATGATTCATTATAAATACATAATTGTATTGGTTTAGTTTTCCTGGTGTTGGGTCATTTTTTTATTATACCTTGCAACAGCAGTTGTAATGGCAGTGTGGCATTTACAGTTTCTGCTAAGCTAAACCACACCACAGTCAAGCTCAGCTTTCTTGCAGTTTTAAGTGCCTAAAGTGATGTTTTTGTTGGGAACAAATACTTACTAAATAATAGAAAACAAAAATATTAGTTGACTATCAATTCAGCAGTTGTTTAAGAAGAAGTGAAAGGATATTAAATCAATAAGAGAGTGAGGGTGTGTGCACACAAGGCCCCAAATACTTCAGTTTGTGTGTTGGGTCCAGTTTTTCTAATTGTGAGCACAGCCAGGGAACAGTCGACGCCCACAGGCTGGGGAGGCGTAAACACAGCCTAAACACACACCCAGGAACGCAGACAGACTCCAGCACAGCTGCACAAAGGAGCTTCATTTCAAACTAAATGCTGTACTAGTTCAGAAAAGACAAACAAAACCTCTAGCACTAAGAGCTAAATAAAACCCGAGCTGTCTGCTCTCTCTCACTCTGATCTTCATTCTCTCTCCTTCCTTCATTCTCTATTCTTCCTCTCTCTCTACTGGAGAGCCCCTGTTTTAAAGAGTCTTGTCTCCTCCCTTGATGCCGTTCACCTCACTCTTGTCAAGGGAGGAGCCCAGAGCTCAGTCTGGCAGATATGTGAGCCAGCTCCGCCTCCTCACCTCACAATATATTCTCTCATTTGCTCTCTTTTCCAGCAGGCAGTGCACCTCAGCTGTGGACCAAAGTTATTCCATCTTTGCCACGTTTGTTAAAAGGGACAGTCCCATTCGAGTGCAACTGAACTGAGCCAAAGACTGTCTCCTCAAGAGGCTATGGATTGGTCAGAGTACTCAAACAGTGTTTACGTTCACATTTACATTTACATTACACGGGTCCAGAGGAGCGGCACGATCCAAACTACCCTCTTCTAGAGCCACTGAATCCAAAATTGGCAGGGTGTGTGTTGTGGCAGTCACCACATAAGCAATTTTCTCTAGGATCAATAAAGTTTTCTGAATCTGATTCGGATTCTGATAGCCAGTCCAGTAGGGGGCCAAGGCCAGTAAACATGATTGCACAGAATCAGCAGAAAAAATAGGCCTATGTTGATCATAAATGTCTTCTTTTAGAACTTCATCCATAGTTCAGTGGGTGGTTTTGGTTTACAGTGTATAGAACCATTTTATGATTGGAAAGAGAGGGGGCGAGGGGAACTGCACTAGAACAGCTAAACCTGAAGCTTTTATGGAACGAGATGAAAAGAGAATGCAGGAGTGAGTTGATGCCGTTGAAATGTAACTCCTGGTTTGTAATGGTGTTGTAAAAATTAAGTCTTTTAATAAACGTTGACCAATGTTTCATACTTTGATGATCAATATTTGATATATCAAAATACATAATTATCCTCGTGTGTGAAAGGGAGTGATGTTTCTTGACAGTTTGAAGTTCACAGCACATGCGGAATTAAATAAATGTAATAAAAAATCATGTAAAGTCATTTAAATGACAGTTAAACAGGTTTCAGAAACAAAGGCTAAATAAAAAAGTGAATGAAGCGTCCCAGATCCTCCAGTTGAAGTAAAGGTGCCACTCACTCAGAATAATCCACCGTTGGAGGAACTTTCTTCAGCTGTTGAGTCAGCATCTGCAGACTTTCTTACCTCAGGATTAAATTTAGACACTGACACTGAGAGGCGTGAACCGTTTCAGTGTAATTTTGTCATCTTTCATCAGAATTCCAGGAAATGTCTTTTCCTTTAATGTCTATTTCATGGACATGAATTCATGCACTTAATGCAGTTTTATTCTCCTGAAAACCTTTCATCTTTTTACCTAGAAAACATTGCTTACCTTGAAAGCACTGCATAAAGTACAAAATCGCTTATAACCTGCTTATTATGAGTCATAGTTCATCATAGACGCTTGGATCAGTTAACCTCAACATTGAATTTTTCCTGACCCTGAATCCGACATAGACTGAGTGAATGTGGTGTGGACTGTGTGGAGGAGGGTCACTGTGTCAAAGACGCTGTCATTATGTCATAACTGGGTATGGCCCATGTTCACACATACAACTCCTGGACGCTTATGTTCAGTTTAACGAGTTTATCTTGAAACATCTGACATCATACAGTTTTGAAAACCTATTATTACAACCTCATTAAATCTCGTATTGTCTGCAAACTCTTAGTGGACGCCAATTAAATCTTCAGGATATGTACCTTCTGCAAACTGGATGTCACTACTACACAGGTATTGTACTTCAGGGTCAAGGGCCGATAGGTTTGAACGCATTTAGGAGTGGATCTGAGTTGTTCCAGAGCAAAATGGGCTTCGTAAGTCTGAGCATTTGACAAATGTGATCTGTAACACTGTTGTTATCAAAGTCAGGCGCAGGTGTCCTGTCTCAGCCTTGTCTTGAGCCTTGTTTGGACTTTTGACATTGGTGCTAAGACTCTGTGACTTGTTTCCACCACTGATGATGATGCAAGTCTGCTTTTTTAAAGGAGTAAATTCTTGAATAAATAGGTAGGGACCCGCCCAGGATGAGTCCCTGCTTCGCACCCATTGGCCCCACTATAGGCTCCAGGTACCTGCGACCCTACTAAAGATCAAGCAACTATAAAAAATGAACGACTGAGTGAATGTTAACATTTTGTTCTTTTTTTCAGAGTTCTGGCATCTAATTCTTGTACAGCAAACTGCGTTCTCAGTCTTCCTGAGGAGAACAAGAGTAGGTCAGTCTCTGCTTTTTTGCCATGAGCTCCAGAGAGACTGTGCAGCTGGTTGCTGGTTTAACAATGCCTTCGTCTGTTTAGTCACACAGCTTGGACAGGCGCAGTGTCTGTATTACATAAATGGCCTTTTGTAGCTCATGGAAAGAAAAAGATAATAAGGCTGGTGAAATATGGTACTGAAGTGGGGGCTGATCCTGGACTCCAGGGCTGTTCCTAACTGAGTGTGTCTGTTCATCATCATACATGTCACTGTGAAGTCCCAGGTTTTGAAAACCATACGTTAACCACAGACTGAACCACAACAAAAATAGTTAAACACCGCACACATCACACAAGTGCTCCTCCCTTTTCCTGTTCTTTTCAGAAGACACAGCTCAGAAATCACAATTTTATTCATTTATTCAGTTACAAAGATGTGGACGAGGTGAAGATTAACCAAACTGAACCTCCTCTGGACTTGGTATAAGTCTGCTGGCCAACATGTTAAACATGCTTATTATCAAATGTTTCTTACCTCATTAGACAGTTTCTGTATCTGGAAATATATTCATCTCCCAGACATTCTGAGGTTGTTCCCTATAGATTCCTCCGGTGTATCTGTGTATTTGACCAGTTTAGAAGATTTCACATGGATCTATGCAGTTGTTTCTTTCAGTTATCTCAGTGAAAACTGCATCACTGTGAGAATCACGTAGACAACACACCCTGTAAAACTAAAAAACAAGAAAGAAAGAAATGTCAGCTGATCTCTCAGCTGATCTCAGAATGTTCTGTGAGTGTGTGTGTGTGTGTGTGTGTGTGTGTGTGTGTGTCTTTCTCTTTGTTTCTCTCTGTTTCTCTCCGTCTGTGGGATCAGGAAAATGGCAGCGGCCAGTATTTCAGTAGATCAGGACCAGTTCTGCTGTCCAGTCTGTCTGGA
>JBBPDC010018417.1:0-12973 GCA_037974485.1 Hemigrammopetersius urotaenia | reverse complement strand
GAAGTGGGATGGCTGCGCTTCGGAAGAAGAGTGACACTTGGATGGAGCAGGAGGCAGACTCAGGGCTCGGGGAGGTGATAATCGACAGCCCTGAAGGCGCGAGTACGAGCCGTCCGAGGGCGGACTGTTTCAATACCCCAGTGAGAGGAAACGAGGGAGGGGAGCAAAGACAGACGGCGCCAAGCTGGAGAGACGTGGGGGGCACTGGCTGGAGACCTCCACAGCTACTGCCATCGGGCTTATCCACGTTTTCCTGTGGCAGCTCAGGAGAAGTTAGCGCTGCAGCAGCATGTGTGCCTCCACGCACCGACTACCCTGTCGCAAGCCCTCGAAGAGACAGAGCGAGCAGAGCTCATACTGAGTAGCCGCCCCCGAGTGTCTTCTCCCTGGAGAGTCGCGACCAGCGAGATAAAGCCAGTCGAAGCCCCGAAGCAAGCTGCTCAGAGCATCACCCTTGGCGAGAAAACCCCAGGTGCGAGATTGTGCTACCGCTGTGGCCGAGCGAGGTACATCGCCAGAAACTGCAATGAGCCACTACGTAGCGAGAAAACCCCTCTAGAGGAAAGCGAGCCACGAGTGGGGCTGCTGGGAGACCCAGAGGGTCTTCGTGTGGAGTGCATTGTCGAGGGGGTCCGCTGCCGAGCTTTAGTGGACACAGGCTCCACCATCACCATCATCCGCCCCGGAGTCCTGCCAAAAACGCAGAGACCGAGCCCACCCGGCTGGGAGGAAACAACCGTGCGGCTCTCCACAGTGACCGGTGAGAAAGCTGTGATGCAAGGGAGACGGCTACTGACACTCATCGTCCAAGGAGTGGCCATAGAGCATGAGGTGTGGCTAGCGGAGGTGGTCGAGGAATGCATCCTCGGAATGGACGCTCTGGTCAAGCTCGGAGCCACGGTGGACGCCGGGGCGGGTCGACTGTACGTGGCCACGCCAAGCGAGCTTGCGCTGCAGCAGAGAGGTGGCGACGGAGGGGTGGAGGTGAGAGCAGGACAGCGAGCACCGGAACCGTCCTGCGAGACACGCCAGGCTGTGAGAGAGCTGCTGGAGAGAGACAGCGAAGGGCTGGAAGCGGAGCAACGAGCAGAGCTGGAGCTACTCCTCGCACAAAATGAGGACCTGTTCGCGGCGAGGGACGAAGAGTGCATGCGGACGGGGCTCGTGCAGCATCGCATCGAGACGGACAACGCCGTCCTGATCCGGTTGCGACCACACCGACTCTCCTTGGACAAGCAACAAGCAGCGGAGAAAAAGATCGAGGAGATGGCGGCCACTGGTGTGATTGAACCGTCAGACAGCCCCTGGGTGGTTCCAGCCGTGGTGGTGAAGATAAAGGACAGCAGCTGGAGGTTCTGTGTGGAGTACTGGCGCCTCAACCAGGTAAACGTTAAGGACTCTTACCCTTTGCCGAGAATAGACGACACGTTAGATGCAGTAGCGGGGTCGAGGTGGTTCACGTCGCTAGACCTTAGAAGCGGGTATTGGCAGGTCGAGTTAGCCACGGATGCTAAACCTAAAACCGCATTCACGATTGGGCGCGGCCTCTGGCAGTTTAAAGTCATGCCGTGTGTGTTGTGTAACAGCCCAGCCACTTTCGAATGCCTGGTGTATCTCGACGACCTGCTGGTCCACGCAAAGACGTTCGCAGAGGCGGTTGAAAACCTGAGGGAAGTGCTGGGGGCGATTGGGGTGGCAGGACTAAAACTCAACCCCAAGAAGTGCGTGTTTTTCCGCCAGAAAGTGGCCTTCTTGGGGCATGTGATTAGCGGTGAAGGGGTAGCGACCGACCCCGAGAAAGTAGCGGCGGTGCACGACTGGCCCACACCACGCAGCGTAAAAGAGGTGAAGAGCTTTTTGGGGCTCGCCTCGTATTATAGGCGCTTTGTGCGGGGGTTCGCGGCGGTGGTGAGACCTCTGCATCGACTGACAGAGAAAGGGAAGGCGTTTCACTGGACAGGGGAATGCGACGAAGCATTTGGCCAGCTGCGTAAGGCGTTAGCGGAGGCACCGGTGCTGACGAGCCCGGACCTCACGAAACAATTTGTGGTCGATACAGATGCGAGCGACGGAAGTGTTGGCGCGGTACTGTCCCAAATTACGGAGGAGGGCGAGCGAGTAGTGGCTTACTACAATTGTGCTCTGAGCCGACCAGAGCGCAACTACTGCGTAACGCGAAGGGAGCTGCTCGCGGTGGTGAAAAGCCTGCGCCATTTCAGGCAGTTTGTGCTCAGAATGGACCATGCATCGCTAACGTGGCTGCTGAGCTTTAAGAATCCTGAGGGCCAGCTTGCGCGCTGGATAGAAGCCTTACAAGAGTATCACTTTGACGCACAGCATCGACCGGGGCGGCAGCACTGTAACGCAGACGCGCTGTTGCGCCGGCCGTGCGAGCTAGAAGCGTGCCGTCACTGTGCGCGGGCCGAAGAAAAAGCGCTGAGCGGCGAGTCGCGAGTTGTAGAAGCAGTCCATTTGGACCGAGCGATAGAGGAGGACAGCTTACGGCGTGCGCAGGAAAACGATCACGTTATTGGGCGAGTACGGGGTTGGCTCACGGAGGGGCGTCGACCGGCGTGGGAAGAAATCACGGCCACCGAGACCGAGCTAAAAGCTTACCGGTCCCAGTGGGAGAGCTTAACCCTTAAGCGGGGGCTCTGTTATAGGGGTTGGCAACACCGTGATGGCCGGCGTGTGTGGTGGCAGCTGCTGGTGACCTGTGGGCTGCGGCAGGAGGTCCTGCGGGCAATCCACGGCGTTGCAGGGGTGGGTCACTTTGGTATCACAAAAACGTTAGCGCGGCTGCGAGCGAAATTCTACTGGCCGGGGTGTCGGCGTGATGTGGAGATCTACGTCCATCGCTGCGATGCGTGCACCGCGAAAAAGGGGCCCGGGGGCCGGCAATTGGTACGTCCTCGTGGCCATGGACTATTTCACGAAGTGGCCTGAGGCATATGCGATTGCCGACCAGAGCGCGGAGGCGGTCGTGGCAAAGTTGGTAGAAGAGTTTTTCTGTCGGTTCGGGGCGCCGGAAGAGCTCCACAGTGACCAGGTTGTAACTTTGAGTCACAGCTGATGGCTGAGCTGTGTGTGAGGTTGGGGGTCCATAAGACCCGGACGACCCCGTTACATCCTCAGAATGATGGATTGGTGGAAAGATTCAACCATACCTTGGCCACTCAGCTGGCGATCCTGGTCGCTGATCACCAGCGCGACTGGGACCACCATTTACCACTGGTGCTGTGGGCATATAGGACAGCCATGCAGGACAGCACCCAATGCAGCCCAGCGGCGCTCATGTTTGGCCGGGAACTCCGAACCCCGGTGGACCTGGCATTTGGCCCCCCCCAGAACCTTAACTTGGCGCGAGAGAACCAAGGGGGGGCCACTGCCAAACAAAAGCGTGCCTACGACCTGCGCAGGCGGGGCCAAGACTTTCAGGTGGAGGAGCGCGTGTGGGTTTACTGTCCCTCCCGGAAAAAGGAGCGGAGTCCAAAGCTGGACTCACACTGGCGGGGACCAGGCCAGATTTTGCAGCGTGTGGGTGAGGTGGTCTATCGGGTGCGGGTGGGGGGCCGCAGAAAAGCGGTGGTCGTCCACTAGGACCGTCTGGCACCGTACCACCCTAAGGACTGTGGGGAACCGGACTGTGGGGAACCGGACTGTGGGGATGGCTCTGGGGGTGCAGACAATCTGAATGCCCCAGGGTCTCCGAGGGGTCCAAGAAAGACTCAGAGGGAGCGCAGGCCTCCTGCTTGCCTAAAGGACTTTAAGGTGGGCTTAGTAGTGGCCGAGAACGGCTCACGACTTGGCGAGGGGCTGTGTGGCGAGCAGAAGGTGCCACGTGAACTGTGGGGTGGTCTGCGTGGGTAGCTGGGGTTAATTGGAGGCATGGCAACTCGCGGGCTTTTTGGGGAGGTATATAAGGGGAGGGGCGGTGCTTAGCACTGTTCTTAGTGGGAGCTGTGTGCTAGTTGGAGCTGTGTGCTGTTAGTTAAAGCTGTGTGCTTTTGGGTTGAAGAATAAAGACAAAGAAAAATGGAAGAACCTGCCTTAGTGTCCCTCTTTTCCACGGCTCGCCACAATATGTACTTGAATGTACTTGAAAGTATTTAGGCCTAACTTTACAAACGAATATGTAAATTTAAAAAGTAAATATTTCAATATTAAAAAAATATTTAAAATGACACAACATGGTTTATTTTCAGTCGAGTGTTGCAACTGACTCACATAGATGCCATAATTTATGTGAGTGCCAGTTTTATTCAAATCAATTTGCTTGTTATGTTTAAAAGATAAAATCAATAAAATATGCTGCGCTGTTATATTTATGTTTACTTGAGAAAGTTACTTGAAAAACTAAGTTTCCTTACTTTTCTAAACCAAAATGAATTTGAGTACAACAGGAAGTTATTTTGAAAGAGGCACACCTATGATTGTTATAAAGTACATTCTTGATATTTAAAGTTGTGAACTCTAATTGACTGTTGAGGCAAAAAAGCAAAAGAATCATCTCACGGCTTCGTAAGGGGGCTTTGCCCTCTCAGCGGGATAATGCCACCCCCTCTGTTAAAATAAGCCCTAATTTAACTTTTGATTATTTTTTACATTCATTTTCATTTTAAAAGACTAATACAAAAGTTACACCACTATAGTTAGCTAAAGAAATAAAAGCTACATTTTACATATGTGTCTTTACGTTCTAGACTACATTTTCAAATCCAGGCACTTGATTGGTCAGTTGGGTGAGCAGGAGCATACTAACATAGAAAATGGACAAAATGGATATCAGAAAGTGGTTGGGGAAAAACGAACAATAGAGAATTGTGGATCAGCCGGCACTGACAAAACAGCCAGTCAGGACAACATAGGAATGCCGACAGAGAAAACAACTTTGGTTGAGCAAACACTACCGCTTACCATCAGTCCTCAGCCTGCTAAAGGTAACGTTAGCATTTCAGCCAGGAGACCTTGGCAATGACAGGCCAGCTCAGCCATTTCTTAAGCAATTCCCAAAGAAAGAGCAGTACAAAAATTATTGTCTTATGTCATTTTTATCCACTTGGTACAAAGAGCGAAATTGGCTGGAATATTCTGTTGAAGCAGACTCATTTTGTTTTCCATGTTGAAAATATGGAGGGAGCGACTCTACGTTCACAACTTAGGGTTTTAGCAACTGGAAACATGCTACAGACATGGCAAAAAGGTGTAACAGACATGCCAATAGTAAAGAACATCAAACATGCATGGCTTTTTGGAGAGAGAGAGACAGTTGCAATGTTCAACAGGCAGTGAGATTTCAACTCTGGTTAATTCTGATCAGCTCTCTCGAAACCGCCTGTACGTCTCTGCCATTGTAGACATTATTGTAAACGAATTGACATTGAGGGGATCCATCGATTCGATTGATAACCAAGATAAAGCGGGAAGTAGACTTTTTCTGTCTTTGCTTGATTACTCTTTGAGACAGAACTAAGAGCTTGCCCATACAAAACCGAATGATTGAGAAACTCATCTCTGCTCCAGTCATCGCTTACACTGACTTTAAAAAGCCCTTAATTTTAGAAGCTGACTCAAGTCATGGGGGATTGAGGGCCGTGAAGAGTGAAGATTCACTCTATTGCATTTGCCAGCAGAGGATTTTAGACCTGCAGAGAGGAATATGGAGAATAATATTTCCATGAAACTGGAACTTTGTGCAGTAAAGTGGACAGAGACAGAAAAAAGTCTGGGAATATTTGCTGGGGAATCATTCACAATATTTACTGAAGATAACCAGTATGCCCAGTCACCAGTACGCCACAGGGAAGCGTTCTGAGCCCAATGCCGCGTGTCTCAGAAAAACTACGAGCATCATGAACGACCCCTGCCACCCTGCACTGCCACTTTTCACTTTCCTGCCATCCGGCAGGAGACTCAGGACAATATACACACGCACAACACGATTCAGGTACAGTTTTTACCCCAGCGCCATCAGACTGTTCAACACACAGTAACTGTGGTCCTCTCTGTATTGTAGCACACAACAATTCACACTGCACTCACACTTCACTGCACTGTCCACATTACACTGCACTGTTCACTTTACACTGCACTGTTCACTTTACATTGCACTGTAACTTTATACTTTACTTTATATACTTTATATACTTTATATTATACAACTCAACCCATGAGTTATTATTTTGTCTTTCATGTCTTTAATGTCTTTATGTTCTATCTGTGAAGAGGGTGTTCAAGTAAGAATTTCATTGTGCTCTGTACACTGTACTCTGTACACATGACAATAAATTTCAACTTCAACAACTTCAACTTCAACTTCAACTTCACCTTCAAATTGCAAAACTGGTGGCAACCAAGCAGCGGTGGGCCTCCCAATTGGCTTCTTGTAATTTTACTATCAAGTATTGCCCTGGTAAAAATAACCAAAATGCTGATTCACTGTCCTGTCAGTACCTGGAGTGTTTGGCCTACGGGACAGAGGTCCCAGCACTGGGAACATTAGCGATGTACATCCCAAGAACTGGGCTTGTTGCAAGAGCGTGAAATCTTGTCGAGCTCTACTAGTGCACTTCTTTGTCAGTGAGATTGCCTGGTGGAGTAAGAAGGAGTGATGTATTGGCTGATTCATGTCCCTTGGTGAGGCCTAGAGATGTTCCAGTTGGTGCTTCCACAGTGTTTGCAGCAGGAGGTTCTTAGTAGTATCAATGATGATCAAGGACACCAGGGAGTATAGAGAGCCCTTCAGTTGTTGCTGAGCTAGTGCTTTAGCCCAGGATGCTGAACAGTGGTGTCACTGGTGTCAGAGATGCATTCTGGGGAAGGTTTTCCAGCCCAAAGTTCATACTGCGGCATATTGCAGACCTTTGCCTATAACACCACACCCCATCCAACTACAGGGCATACACCATATTATCTAATATTTGGGTATCACCCAAGATTGCCCATTGATTTCGTGTTGGGGACTGAGAGAGCTGTTCAGGGGGTTGTTCTGGATACCGAGTCCACAGATGACTTGGGAACATGTTAGACACAGATGTGAGGAGGTGGCATATAGATGGAACTGGAGGCATAATGAGCAGGTGAATGATGCTTGGTTCAAAAAGGGGCAGCTTGTATACCGGCTCGACAGGTACAATAATCTGAACTGAGAACAGAGATCCAGAGGGGTTAAGGCCTGAAGCAAGAGGGGACATCCATAAAGTTGCTTGAGAAGGCTGATTTGTAAATATTGTCTATCCTGCCGCCCCTGATGCGGAACAACCAGTAGGTGCGGTCCTTCAAGTCCCATCAAGCACCACAGCCACCTACAGCACTTATTTCAAAGGTAGTGGATGCTGTGCCTCCACCTTTATGACAGTTGGTCAGATCTACAGCAAGCCACATTCAAACCCATTCTGGCTCCAGCAAGGGGCTTCTAATAGGGACAGGAAGGAGGACTGTCAAAGGGTGAAGTCCAAGCTGACTGCAAATAAGTTTCCCTCATCGGGCCACCAATTTAATAGGTGGGGCTGGATTGTAGCCTGGGGTCTTTTAATGGTCTTTTTCACAGTATTGTGCAGCCCTGTTACGTCATTAATTGAGGGGCAGTGAGGAAGGGATCCAATTAGTATTCTGGAAGTAGGCACAGGTACGGGCACCTGGGGTCCTGGCATAAGACCCTCTTCACTGCTTAGCATGTGGCGTGTTAGCAGACAATCTATGGGACAAATCTATATGATTACATTTTAAAGTGTTTCTATGTTTGTGTTCCTGCGGAAATTATGTACAGAACGCTCAAACTTCATTACGCATCAGCAGCTTGCAGGTGACATCATCAGCACTTGCTGATGTAGCCAGTGACCGACACTGTGTACTCCTCCAGGTTGGTAGAGCCCCTGTAGGTTGCAGCCTCCATGAACATGTCCCAGTCAGTGTGCTCGAAACAGTCCTGAAGAGCAGAGATGGCTCCTGGGGGCCAGATCTTTGTTTGCTTCTGGATGGGCCTGGCACTTCTGGATGATGGACATGATTGGAGAATCCGAGGTGGGAACGGGGCTCAGCACGGAATGTGCTGGGGATGTTTGTGTAATACAGTCCAGCGTGTTCACAGCCCTAGTTGGAAAGTCCACGTGTTGGTAGAATTTGGGGAGAACTGACTTGAGGTTTGCGTGGTTCATATCACCAGCGATTATGATCAGTCCATCACTGTATGAGTTTTGGAGCTGGCTGATGACAGTTCTGGTAGCACGTTGTTTGTGTTAGTGCTGGGTGGAATGTACACTGGGACTATGAGCACGGTGGTGAATTCTCTCTGTAAATAAAATGGCCTACATCTAACAGACATAAACTCCAGCAGCGGCGAGCAGTAGCTCCAGATCAGCACAGCGTTCACTCACCAGTCCATGTTGATGTAAACACAAAGCCCCCCTCCCCTTGTTTTGTGGCTAAGATGAGCCTCATGGTCGCTTTGGAACAAAAGCCTGCTGCTGATAGCCGTAACTGTCTCTGGAACGCTGTCGTTGAGCCATGTCTCGGTAAAAACGTAAGCACAACAGTCTCTGAACTCACACTGGGTGGTTTGCTGGAGTCGGATGTGGTCCAGTTTATTGTCTAGGGAGCAAACATTGGCAAGGGAAATCGATGGTATTGCTGGCCGGCTAGCCTTTGCCTTTAGCCTGTTGTGGACCCCTCCTTGTTTGCCCCTCTTCCGCTTTCTCGCACACTGCTTGCGGTGTCTCTTTCCCCGGCCACCGACATCAGGCAGCGCCGCGGTCTGAGGTTTGCGCAGCACATCGAGATCTCGGAGCAGCAGCAGCAGCTCATCTCTTATCTGCAGCAGGGTCTGTGGTCATAAACATGCATACAAGCTGTTCAGATACACCAAAGTGTTAGACCTGGAGTGGCCGCTGCGTACTAGCATGCCGCCATCACGGATCATCTCCAGAAGCAGCATACCAAAGAATACAAGGAGTTCCAACAAGGAGTTCCAACCAAACAAACCAGGTGAGTGTTCAAAACAGTTAACTTTGCTGGGTGCATTGCAAAAACAGGAGAAACTCCCCAGGGATAGTGTGGAAGCAACTTCCTCTGCCTGAGACCACTCTACCCAACTTGTACAAGAAAGTATGCAGACATGTATCACAAGTGATAAAAGATGTACCAGTGATTAGCTTCACTGCTGATATTTGCTCTGATGTGTGCCAATTATCACTTTTGAGATAAACAGCACGCTGGTTGAACACGAGATGCACGCCTCAAAGTGTGGTGCTACAAGCTAAAAACTTGCACGGATCACATACTCACAGCTCGATTTTAACTGCCATAAAGGTAATGCTTGATCAATAGCACATTCTGTTGTGTAAAATGTATAATTTTGCGTGACAACGCTAGTGTCAGGGGAAAAGCACATATACAGTAACCCCCCAGTTTTATGCGGACCAGGAGTCACGGATTCAGTCACACGCGATTTTTTTTTTTAATTATTGGTTTTAATTTAATTAATTAATTGGTTTTAATTAGGAGTTCTGTGTTAAAATAATTACTTGTTTCCCATTACTTGCTTCCTATTATTAGGTCTCTAAACTTATTTTGTTTCAATACGATATGGAGTTATTTAAGAACAATCATAATTCCAAAACTAGTTGTGTTTGGTCAATCAGTCATTGGTGTTAATAGTTATGATATTCATGTCACTTAAAAACATACCGTTAATGTGTTACATGGAGAAATCCAGACAGCTCCTTAAAAGAAATCCATGCAAGTCATGTGACAGCCATGTGCTCAGACACAAAGGAACAAAGAGATTTCACTGATTTTTTACTGAAAACTTAGAATTTTGATTACTAAAGGGGATTGTAACAACATGTTACATTTTGAAGTTTGTTTTATTGAATGACTGTGTGTAAATTAGTGTGTTCTGTAAATTAAGCCATAATCTGTGAAACATTGTTGAAAATATGGCATTCTTAGTATCTACGTGACCCCTAGATCACAACAAATCCAAAATGACACACCAAATTATAAACAGTACAAAAGTTACAAAACTTTTCTACCAACAAGGATTTCACAAAAGTCATAAAGTAGCTTCTTCCTTGAACCCACAGGAGCGAGACCCCCCTTTGACTAATCTGGCCTTGTGACTGGCCAAGCTGTGAACAGCGGGGGCTCAGGAGCCCCTCCTCCCATGCTCTGTGGGCATATAGGCTTCAGCCACAGGTAATTTCAAGCTGAGCCAGACCAGAACGAGTCCAGCCATCCGCTCCACTGCTTCACTTGAAACTCTTCAAGATTCATCTCTGCAACATTATCTGAAACTTCATCATTAAGAGCTCCAATCTTCTCTGAAACAAACTCTGAAACTACAAAGCCAACTTCACTCCAACCCAGTGAAATAAGTATATCTCTTATCTATTTTGATAATTTGGTGCAAGGTTGATCATGCGTTGCCTAAATTATTTCTGATTACTGGGTTGTATTTGTATGTTCATGAATCTTGCTCCAGGACTTTCGGTAACTTTCCGTAAGCTTATCAATACAATTATCCCATCATCTTTCATGGTCATTCCACTTTGTGTTTGTGTGTTTTATGTTTGTCTCGTGTAAATAAATGTTGTCAGTGATTCTTTTTTTTGTCCTTTCTTCCACTGCGGTAACGCTCCGAAGCTCTCATTAAATATAATAATAATTAAATTGATCCAACTAATTCCCCTATTTAAGTACAGCTCTTTTTAACAGCGCAATTATGAAGAGCTTTATAAAGTTAACTACTGTATCCCACCTGAACTAGTTTGCTGGATGAACAGTTCATGCTGATACTTAATAATAACCCTGCTGGATAGAAAAACCAAAATTATTAATTAATTAATAATTGACTACTAATTAATCAATTCATGAATATTGTGGTATATTCTTGTGGAGAATAAATCCACTAAGCTAAATTTCCTTACATATTTTAATAAATATATTGGAGTGAATCAGCCCTGAACTTATTCCTTCATATATTCTGGTGGAGAATCAATAAATTGAGCAACATTTTCCTACAACACTATGATTAATATTTATTACATACACTGATGTTTTAAAATAATTACATGTGTACCATTTAGATAAATATCTATGTGTATGTCACGATCGGGTGTCCGGACAAGAAGGAGAGGAAGGAGGTTTTTATCAAGGATTGTTAATGCTGCAGTGAAGGCACTTTTGTTGTTATATTATAGCAATTCTTACTCATCACTTCTATCCACATCACTATCCCCAGCAGTGTGAGTTTCCTCTCTGTCCATTATTAGCAGTGATAGTAAATCACCAAGACCACCAAAGTGAATGAGGGGTGATGAGTGTTTTTCAGTTTTTTATCTTTTACATTGTTTGGTTTGACTTCCTGATTCACACTGTGGTGATTATGATGATGTGTCATATCTAGAATTACAGCTGCCAAATATACCTTACAGATAGGCATTGTTAGAAGTCTACATTGTAACATGCTGAATAAAATCTGCATGTTGATGAAGCAGATCCTGCAGACAACACCAGGAGGGACCACAGTCTTGGAAGAATATAAAAAAACTTGTACACTGGGTGACAGTAGGGGGCGGTAGATGGTTAACATTCTTGCAGTGCACGTGGTTGAGACATTTAGAAGATATGCTAATTGACTACGTCCCGTGATTCCAATTGGCTGTTGCTTAGGACTGCGCCCTCACCAACATGGAGGATTTACCTTAAATGATCTTAAATCTAAATATTAAATATCAAATATATATATAACTCCACAGTTAGATGGGGCTCGGTGACCCCTTTCCAACGACTGCTTGAAAACCGTTATTAGCTGAAAACCATTCATCTCAGGCAAAAGTAACGGGACACCCGGGCGAGGTGAGCGGTTTTCGGGTTGTTGGGAAGAGTGCGGGATATAAATAAATAATTCCATGAAATGAAACATTTTTACGAGTTATGACTCACGAGTCACAGCACCAGAATCTGAGTCAAGTCTCAAATCATTGAGGGCAAGTCTAAAGTCAAGTCACAAGTCTTTGTGCGACTTAAGTGTGACTCGAGTCCGAGTCTTAGATTCGAGTCCCCATCTCTGCTACACTGGCATGTAGATAGCGACCTGATGGTTATTCTGGAGACATTGTGACCCCAAGATACTACCATTTGTTGCAATTCTTGAACAGTGAGCTTTGGAGAACTTTTTTTTTCTCTTATCATCCTCCTCATTGTGCACCCCTGGTTAAGATTTAACACATCTTAACCAGGGGTGCCAATAATTATGGAGGTCAGTGTATATGCCTGACCCCACCAGGATCCGGCCCCACTTTTCAGAAAGTGTGTTGTTGTCACATCAAAACTGCTGCTCTTGGTAGCTTATACCAGGATTTCTGTGTTGGAAAGTACTTTAGAAATCACTCACTGTGTTCAGAATTGAAAAATGTATTGCAAACTCACGTGTATAATGACTTTGAAACATCACATACATTAGGGTCTAAACATGGCATAGTTGTTTATAATGAGTCGTAATTTGCCACCACATCTGTATTCATCCCTGATGAATATCCATCTTATTTTCGTGTTTCATTCTGAAGATGCAAAAAATATATCATCGACAAAATTTAGTTTCTAGAGCAACTGCTCAAACTGTGTTTAGTGAAAATGATCCTCATATTATGTTACGCACCAAATTAACCAGTGCGAATCATTACAGTTATCTTGCTGAGTGTCACGTGTGGGGCCGTAAGGCCCACACACGGAGCTGCCTTGGAACATGGCAGGAAACCAGGGGTCCATTTGGAATTGAGGTTTTTTATTTAATAAACAGAAAACAAACAGGCACTGTGGCCATAAACCAAAACAAAACAGGAATCAGGACGGGAACAAGGAATCAGGACAGGAACAAGGAACAGGGTGACAAGGAGGCTCTAAAGCGATGGACAGACAGGGGAACAATGACAGACACAGACCTTATATACATGGCACGAGAATCACAGGAATA